>JASTWP010000502.1:0-141568 GCA_030770255.1 Temnothorax ravouxi
CAAGGCACTTGGAAACCTCAGCCACCTGGAATCATGCAAATATGTACATGCATTTTTATATAACAGTAATGTGTAATTAAGTAATATAATTGATAACTGTATAACAAATAGTAATAACGTACCGATAGAAGTGGATCAGCTGATAGTCCGCGAATACATTTTTATAAACGGATACCTCGAGCAACCATGCGTTTACTATGCTTCGTAATGTTTTAATTAGGGCAGCTGACAATGTGGGTATATCCCACAAAAAACAAACGATGTATAATTTAACTCTCGGGTGCACTTTCGGAGTCATAATTTTCTGATACACTGGGTTCACTTTATAAATTTGTTCTACGCATATGATTTTAGATATATTACTGTATTGAGATTTTTCTCTTCTTTTTGTACATTTATTGAGTTATACTGTAAATATTAAAAATAATTTAATATATAAACAATATAAAAATTAAGCAATTGTACGCCAAATTCTGTTGTATATAATTATTTTTCAATCAAATAAAAAGTGAATGTATAATTAAATAATTAATATAATTATAATATCATTGAACTATTTACCATTTATTTAAATTATTAAAATCCCAATTTTTTCACGACTTTTACCAAATGATTAATACTAAAGTTTATATTACTATCATTGTTGAATATCGCAAAGTATATATTGTGTTACAAAAAGAAATAATTAATTCAAATATCAGAGCATATTGCATTGTGTGACTTTTTGGGAGTATAACATATCATAATAATATTATACAAAAAATACAATTACCTACAATGATCGTTTGATGAATCACATAGGTTTTATCGAAATCATTGTTACGACATATATTAACGTACTCAATAAGACATATATGCTCACAGCATACTCGTGTGAAAATATTGTTATACGCCACATGACGCCACTCATAACAGATCATCGTTGGCGGAACGATCTTTTCTCTCATTGATCGCACAGCTGCATTTGTTTCCATTCTATCACCGAATAATATTGGATGTGTGGTATTTTGCATTGATCGTAGCTATAGATCGAGTGATTTCATCGTAGCTAGGAATAACTGTCACGGCATCATCACCCACTGCCATGTCCTGTTGAATAATCCCAACTTATGTAGTCGCAACGTTATCAATTCGGATAAATTAAGTTGTTGCAAATGAGTTTTTGAAAGGTACTATCGTTAATTAATTTAGATATAAGCATTTTTTTAAAGCAAGTTTTAGTTAGTATATAAAGTTACAATAAAATTGGAATAGAGTACTAGTTGATAATAGTTGTATGTAAAAGCAAATATATTATAAAATATTCAATAAACACAGATAGAAAACTTATATTACATTTGCAACAAAATTAATAAAAACAGAATATTATCCTGTATTAGATCGCTTTACGTGTAAAATGTTATATTAATGGAAATATAGTATTAAGTGCAATGTATCTAATTTATACTGCTATCATTCTGTTATAATAAATCAAAACTAGAACAAAATAACAATAAATATATACGATTCCCTTGTATGTACATACATACATAATGACAGTTTGCATTATTTATCAGAAGTAATTTATATTTCATATTATATTTTTTCTTAGGTACATAGATTGTGCATTTATATATATCAATATTCTAATAAAAGGTATAGTTTTGTTTATTTTTTAGGTTACTTTGCAAGAACTAGTAGAATTTACTGGAAAGAAAGTTGTTCATTATAGAATTATATAGGATAAATATATACTGTTTATTATAAGATAAATATAAAATTCTCATCAGATAAAACGAGTAACATAAATCATTAACTATAGAAGATAGGAAAACTACAGAGATATGACTTATTTTGTATCAGAAAAAATTTGGGACGTATAATATCTGTTTTACCGTGATCAAATGATCTTATTGATTAGATTACTTTAATCGTGAAAATTTATAAAGAAGTTAATGTAAAAATCTTTACAATGTAAAGATCTTTGGATAACCTTTTATCAATAAAGATTAATCTGACATCTAAGACCATGTTTTAATTTGAATATTGGCAAGAGAATTGCCACACAAGTCGGTCAACTAGTTGCGCGTTATGAAAACAGTAACACAGTATTCAACTCAATTTCAATGATTTTGACGTTTCAGGGATCTTATCACATTTATGCCATTCTGATAGAATATATGGAGAACATATATACCTGTATCCATTGCAGACTCCGCCAAAAATGACCATTAAGTTCCTATGTATTGTTGCAGAATGTGCGGATGTTGGCGGTGAAGTTTCTAATGTGTTTATAGCAGTCCACTTATTCGATTTTATAGAGTATACATGTAATTCATTAAATAATTTCCATTACTGAAAAAATATTATCTCTTGTAATATGATTTATTATACAATACACGCATATTTTATTAACTTTCAAAGTCCCTTTTCTCGAAACATTAAGATGAGAGAGACCACGGTGATGCACGATATATATTTTTAGGTTATAACTGACTGACAGCTGACAGCACGAGCGCGCTGAATCCGCTAAACGCACTGTCTGCACTGAGCGTACACTACGCACACGTCATACGTATGTGTACATATATGCTGTCTCTTTTCAATCTCTTTTTAATCTCAGCCTTAAGCTATATCCACACAAACTTGCATAAGCCCATAAACATATAAGCATAAGAGAATTGATTGGTCCATACACATGTGCATAAGGAAATAGACCAATCAATTTTCTTATCCTTACGTATTATGCGTTATGCAAAAGTATGTGTTTTGCAATTTTTATAAGTCAATATTGAAAGGTTCTATGATCATTCATTGCATATTTTACAAGTAACATAATTTTTTCCGCGATTCGCGCAAACGGCTCCACTGTGCGTCGGGCCCGAGCCGAGCGCGGCCGCCGCTCGCGGCCGCCGCGGCGGCCGCAGCATATCCCCTCCTAACTGGCTAGTTCGGACACGAACCATTAGCACGGACGCAAACCATGTGCGGTTACCGAGCGAAACGACGTAGTTTATGCGCACTTTCTCAGGTGGCGCGTCGGAAGATGCGACACACAAAAATTGACGAAAAATGCCGGGATGGTCTCTCTCAGGTTTCTCTATGCTATCGCCTATCGCCTTATTTGAAAAATAAGGAATAAGATAAAGGAATAAGGAATAAGGAATGTAGCATCTCACTTTAGTACACGTACATTAAAGTGAGATGCAACATGCCTTATTCCTTATTTCTTTATCTTATTCCTTATTTACTTTCTCATTGTGTCTGAGCTTTAATGGAGCGGATTAGGTATAAGTGCCCATCTATAATAGGTGTTTTAAGCCCTAAGCCTTAAGAAATTGTTCAATCACAATTGAATTTGAGGAGAATATAATTGACTGTAATTGGTCAATTTCTTAGGGCTTAAGGCTTAAAACACCTATTGTAGATGGGCACTAAGGAGTACTACAGCTTGCGTCATGTGTTATGCGTTAACGCATGATGAAATGAAATAATCAGTCTTTCCTTTTTTCCTGAGAATAGAAAAACTAATTAATTCATTCCTTTATGCGTTAAGCGTTATGTAAAAGTCCGTTTTTTCTCTTTTTTTTACAAGTTTCTCTTACTGCCGTCAAAATCGCTGAAAAATAAATATAATGTCGTCAAAGTATACAGTGTCGGCAAAGTAACCATTTCTCTGTTTCGGGTTAGTTTGACGACGTCGCTGAAATATACGATTTACTAATAAAATTTTGACGACCGTCGTCAAAATAGCCAAAAGTCGTTAAATTTGCCAATTCGTACTAGAATTCGTCGTCAAAGTAACTGATCTACATATATATATATATATATATAACTCATCTTACTTACTCACACATGTTCCCTCTCAACTAGCATTATACTACTACAATAAATCACACGCAATACAGAGCTGTTCACTCTCATCATCACATACTAATCTCATTCATGAAGCTCTATCTCATAGATTTTACGACATCTATTGAATCTCGCAAACTCTATTTCATTGTTTAAATACGCTTCAATACACTCGCGGCACTCATCTGCAGTCCTTATACGCATGATTATTTTTCCGCACTTGATGCACATTGTTTTAACATGGATTGGGAACCCATGCAACCGCGATGAAATGCCATGCCATTGCACTTTTCTTGCATATCCACGCAACTGAAGGTGAAACACCGCATAGCACCCCTGACATAAGCGTATACGTGAAGATCTCCGTCCCACGTAGCAGGGCTCGAGCCCGATGATGCAGAAACTATGTATAAGATTATCATATGTTTTGGGATACATCCGAGGCAGAACCCCGTCCAACAACCCAATAATTATGAGTTGTATTGGCGGTTTTATTTCTATAAATAGAAGAATCTTATATAATTAAATTTTAACACTGTTTTTAAATCTTAAAAAATAAAATTTTTTTTTCTTACTGTATTTTTTCAAAAAAATTTAAACTCAAACGACACAAGTTCTTGTTACACTCAAAATCGCGTTCGCGTGCGAGATGTAGCTGAAGAATGGTCCACTCGCCAAAATACAGATTCAACATCTTTACGACAAGAGATGTTTAAGCATTTTTATACTTATGCACTGACTTCATCAAACACATGCAAAAGTGCAAATCTTGCATAGCGCCGATGTATGGCTGCTGCGATCATATAGATTAAATCCACAAAAGTCAATGGCGTGATACCTTTTTCAAAGACATATTGCGACGCGTCACGATAATTGATGATTTCATCGAACGTTCACAAAATTGCAATTGTTGTATTTTCAAATAGCGCGCCGATATACGGCTGCTGTAAGCATGGTGTTGGTAGGGACGAAGTTAAATACAATTTAATTTTTGCATAAGCCAATGACGTGATATTGTTTTCAAAAACATGCCGCAACATGTCACACAATGACATCATCGAACACGTGCACTAAATCTGTACAGGTCAATGATATGATATCAAGGACAATGTCACGATGACTTTACTCAATAATAGTCGAGATCCGGCAATTGGTACATCAAATTTTAAGTAAAGTAAAATGAAAATCGCACCTCCTAAAGAAAATTGAAATCAATGAAGAAATTGAAGTTGAAGTTAATGAAGAAGAAGAAATGTCTGATGAAGATGCAGTTCCTTCGGACTTAAAAGTATCGCTACGAGAAACAGTGAACTCTTTTGTACGTTCAATCTGCAAAAATGGTACGTGTTGCGCGTTATCTAGCCTATACTAGCATCGCTGGAGAAATTCCAGGAACGTAATAGCGAGTAAGCGTTGTCACGTATACTTAATTTGACTGTTCACATACACAAGTACAATGCATGCGAGGTGTTTTGTGGAAATACCGCGAGAAATTAAAATGAATAGAGCTGTGGTCAACGTCGCGCGTTCTCACTCTCGGCCCCGTTTGCGCGCGTCTTTTCTTCACCAACGATATTTAATTGTTTAGATCTTCGCGATATTTAATTTTTAATAATACATTTAAGTAAACGATAAACGAAGACAGCTTAATTCTAATGACAGGGAATTGGATGAATGGTAAATGAAAAGGAAAAATCATTTAAACTTTTTACCATATTATATACTTATTTATTTGTCATGTGGCATGAATTTTGTGTCAACATGAATTCATATAAATAGGTTAGATTACTATGCACTTTATTCCTCTGATGGGGTTGAAAGGGCGTTTTTAGGGACGTCAACTTTTTACAAAATTATTTTACATTTACTCGCTTTCTGCCACCTAATTACTCTACCTATACACACACCCACACATACATGCACACAACGCTCGCCTTGTCTTATCCTTAGAATCCGTACAAATATATATTGCTTATAGATAAGTTACAAAATTGATATAGTGTTTTTTTAAAAGCGCAACCTTAACTGAGGAAGTAAGAAAATAATGGGAGTTCAAGGCAACTTCTTTACCTGAAACACACAAATGTAACAAGATGATTAATATAAAGCAATGTTTATTCAATATTTTGTATTAGAAAAACGAGTAACTCACCAGTGTTCTTCTTCTTCTTCAAAGTCCTCCATATCAAATAAACGACGTAATCCAAAAATATCAATGTCCGCGGAATTTTCCCAGATTTCAGCGTTGTTTTCCTGGTCAATCGTCCTAAACCAACTTATCCAACGCTGGCGCGCCAAGTTTACGAATCCTCATGCTATTTTATTTCGTGCATGTATATATGGTGCTAAAAACAAGATAAACAAAAATTTTAAAAATGTGAAATCTATGAAAATATTCATACGTACCGGATTGCGAGGGATCCGAATCCTCACCATATTATTTAGTTCTATTTCAAGTGCGGGCACGTTGTCTACCCATATCCACTGTAACAAAAAGAATGATTATATGTGACAGGAATTATAATAGTTTACGTTTACGTGAGTATTACTTCTGTAGTAACTTATACGAACGATATCATCGTAGTTACTATAAAATCTTTCGTTTATGCGGAGGAATTATCGTATTGGGAAGGGTCCGCGTGCAACGGCAGCGTCGGTCTGCGGAGGAGGGGGCGGGTATCGCGTTCGCGTTTCTCCATTAACTCTTCACGCTATTACATGCAAGCTTAATTAAATAAATTTTTATTGTACTTAGAAAATTTGCCTACCACCGCTGGATTTGAACCAGAAACCTCCGTCTCTTAAGTCAGTCATCTTCAGAATACAGGCCATAGTCTCTTAATTTTAAACAATAATATGTATACACTAAAATACTGCAGGCTATTTACACAGTTAAAATTTACACAAAAACACACATAGGACACAGATTACACGGTGAAATAAGATATAATGGGTCTCCACAAGATGAACAGAAAAGACCGTCCATGAGAATATACGAACATGTGTCGTGTCTGCAATAAACGTATAACATCGAGAATAATCCACTGATTCTCACAATGCATGACGCACAAAACTTCACCTGTCCTGGAGTGAAATAACAGTATGTGCAGCACATCTTTGTCAGAGGATTTAACGCATTTACTTCTGCATGATTCAACACTCTGAAAATTTCTTCCGTATCAGACATTTCACTATCATAACACGAATCGTCTGACAATATTGCATCTTCATCAGACATTTTTTCTTCTTCATTCACTTCCATTTCTTCATCGTTTGCTTCAACTTCCATTCTTTCTTCTCCTTCAAACAATTCTTCGAGATCCATTTTATTTTAATGATAAAACCGCGATATTGCACTAACGCGTCTAAATCAATTAGACGTTATATTCTCCACCGCCTTTTCGACCGTCCCCTATTCTTTTCCAATATATTTGGTAATAGAGAAACATCCGGTTCGATTGGCGATCGGCGATTCCGATTTCGCGACGGATCAGGTATCTCGTTACGTCGACTTTTCACAAATCCGATCTGCAACAATTCCTCACGAGCGGTTCGCTGATTTTTACGATCGGTTTCCTGATTTTAGGATTGAACACCGGTTTGCAAAGTTCTTCGTATTCGTAGTTCATATCATGTTAAATTTGGTGGGCCTTGATATACAGTAGCATTAAGATGGCCAGAACGAACCAATTTTCGTATAAGCCGCAAAGAGCATCGAAAGAGAACGTTGCAGGCCTCAAAAGGCACCAATACACGGTATTAATGTTGGAAATCACAGTGTAGACAGCAACAATCGCAACGCTTGAAAAAATTTTTTGTCAAGACAAACACGACCGAACACGATCAAGCACACCAACCGACTCTTACTTCCAGTTCTCGACTACTGAGCGTACCATCAAATTCATCCTTCTACATCTCACTATTGTTACATTGTTTGCTTTTTTTTTCATATCTAATTTTATTGTGATCTCAGCATCCATACTATTGCGCTTTCCGAAAAATCTACAATGTGCAGTTTTGCACGTGTGCAATGAAGTCACCGCGAGGCACGTAAGTTCATGAAAACGATATCGCGTTATTGACTTTCAGTGGTTTAATCTGTATAACAGCTATTGAACAGCTATCAAACAGCTATTGAACCGCTATGAAATAGCTATTAAACAGCTATTGAACTGCTATGAAACAACTAAAAACAGCTAAAAACAGCTGTGAAACAGCTCTTGAACAGCTCTCAAACAACTTAAACAGCTATCTGTATAACTGCGATCTGTATAACTGCTATTGAACAGCTATCAAACAGCTATTGAACCGCTATGAAACAGCTATCAAACAGCTATTGAACCGTTATGACACAGCTAAAAACAGCTAAAAACGGCTATCAAACAGCTCTTGAACAGCTATCAAACAACTAAAACAGCTATCTGTATAACTGCGATCTGTATAACTGCTATTGAACAGCTATCAAACAGCTATTGAACCGCTATGAAACAGCTATCAAACAGCTATTGAACCGCTATGACACAGCTAAAAACAGCTAAAAACAGCTATCAAACAGCTTTTGAACAGCTATCAAACAACTAAAACAGCTATCTGTATAACTGCGATCTGTATAACTGCTATTGAACCGATATCAAACTTCTTTAAAACAGCTATCAAGCAACTAAAAACATCTTTAAAAACAGCTATCAAACAGCTATCAAACAACTAAAAACAACTATCAAACAATCCACATCGCCGAATACTAGCTAATTATCCTGGGGTTTCACCCCCTTAACCAGCAAAAGAACCCATTCGACGGAGACGATCAGGAAAAATCACAGCAGCGATCAAATGCGCTTATCGGATAAACTTTACCAAACCGAACAACATTGTATGAGTCATCCTGGTGGGTCATCCTGGTGAGTCATCCTGGTGAGTCATCCTGGTGAGTCATTCTGGAGGGGATACAAGAACACACATATAATTGGGCCGTGTAAAAAAGCTGAAAAAGGTACCCAAAATCAACGGCCCAATTATATGTGTGTTCTTGTATCCCTTCCAGGATGACTCACCAGGATGACTCACCAGGATGACTCATACAATGTTGTTCGGTTTGGTAAAGTTTATCCGATAAGCGCATTTGATCGCTGCTGTGATTTTTCCTGATCGTCTCCGTCGAATGGGTTCTTCTGCTGGTTAAGGGGGTGAAACCCCAGGATAATTAGCTAGTATTCGGCGATGTGGATTGTTGTTTGATAGTTGTTTTTAGTTGTTTGATAGCTGTTTGATAGCTGTTTTTGAAAATGTTTTTAGTTGCTTGATAGCTGTTTTAAAGAAGTTTGATATTGGTTCAATAGCAGTTATACAGATCGCAGTTATACAGATAGCTGTTTTAGTTGTTTGATAGCTGTTCAAAAGCTGTTTGATAGCTGTTTTTAGCTGTTTTTAGCTGTGTCATAGCGGTTCAATAGCTGTTTGATAGCTGTTTCATAGCGGTTCAATAGCTGTTTGATAGCTGTTCAATAGCAGTTATACAGATCGCAGTTATACAGATAGCTGTTTTAGTTGTTTGATAGCTGTTCAAGAGCTGTTTGATAGCTGTTTTTAGCTGTTTTTAGCTGTGTCATAACGGTTCAATAGCTGTTTGATAGCTGTTTCATAGCGGTTCAATAGCTGTTTGATAGCTGTTCAATAGCAGTTATACAGATCGCAGTTATACAGATAGCTGTTTAAGTTGTTTGAGAGCTGTTCAAGAGCTGTTTCACAGCTGTTTTTAGCTGTTTTTAGTTGTTTCATAGCAGTTCAATAGCTGTTTAATAGCTGTTTCATAGCGGTTCAATAGCTGTTTGATAGCTGTTCAATAGCTGTTATACAGATTAAACCACTGAAAGTCAATAACGCGATATCGTTTTCATGAACTTACGTGCCTCGCGGTGACTTCATTGCACACGTGCAAAACTGCACATTGTAGATTTTTCGGAAAGCGCAATAGTATGGATGCTGAGATCACAATAAAATTAGATATGAAAAAAAAAGCAAACAATGTAACAATAGTGAGATGTAGAAAGGTGAATTTGATGGTACGCTCAGTAGTCGAGAACTGGAAGTAAGAGTCGGTTGGTGTGCTTGATCGTGTTCGGTCGTGTTTGTCTTGACAAAAAATTTTTTCAAGCGTTGCGATTGTTGCTGTCTACACTGTGATTTCCAACATTAATACCGTGTATTGGTGCCTTTTGAGGCCTGCAACGTTCTCTTTAGATGCTCTTTGCGGCTTATACGAAAATTGGTTCGTTCTGGCCATCTTAATGCTACTGTATATCAAGGCCCACCAAATTTAACATGATATGAACTACGAATACGAAGAACTTTGCAAACCGGTGTTCAATCCTAAAATCAGGAAACCGATCGTAAAAATCAGCGAACCGCTCGTGAGGAATTGTTGCAGATCGGATTTGTGAAAAGTCGACGTAACGAGATACCTGATCCGTCGCGAAATCGGAATCGCCGATCGCCAATCGAACCGGATGTTTCTCTATTACCAAATATATTGGAAAAGAATAGGGGACGGTCGAAAAGGCGGTGGAGAATATAACGTCTAATTGATTTAGACGCGTTAGTGCAATATCGCGGTTTTATCATTAAAATAAAATGGATCTCGAAGAATTGTTTGAAGGAGAAGAAAGAATGGAAGTTGAAGCAAACGATGAAGAAATGGAAGTGAATGAAGAAGAAAAAATGTCTGATGAAGATGCAATATTGTCAGACGATTCGTGTTATGATAGTGAAATGTCTGATACGGAAGAAATTTTCAGAGTGTTGAATCATGCAGAAGTAAATGCGTTAAATCCTCTGACAAAGATGTGCTGCACATACTGTTATTTCACTCCAGGACAGGTGAAGTTTTGTGCGTCATGCATTGTGAGAATCAGTGGATTATTCTCGATGTTATACGTTTATTGCAGACACGACACATGTTCGTATATTCTCATGGACGGTCTTTTCTGTTCATCTTGTGGAGACCCATTATATCTTATTTCACCGTGTAATCTGTGTCCTATGTGTGTTTTTGTGTAAATTTTAACTGTGTAAATAGCCTGCAGTATTTTAGTGTATACATATTATTGTTTAAAATTAAGAGACTATGGCCTGTATTCTGAAGATGACTGACTTAAGAGACGGAGGTTTCTGGTTCAAATCCAGCGGTGGTAGGCAAATTTTCTAAGTACAATAAAAATTTATTTAATTAAGCTTGCATGAAATAGCGTGAAGAGTTAATGGAGAAACGCGAACGCGATACCCGCCCCCTCCTCCGCAGACCGACGCTGCCGTTGCACGCGGACCCTTCCCAATACGATAATTCCTCCGCATAAACGAAAGATTTTATAGTAACTACGATGATATCGTTCGTATAAGTTACTACAGAAGTAATACTCACGTAAACGTAAACTATTATAATTCCTGTCACATATAATCATTCTTTTTGTTACAGTGGATATGGGTAGACAACGTGCCCGCACTTGAAATAGAACTAAATAATATGGTGAGGATTCGGATCCCTCGCAATCCGGTACGTATGAATATTTTCATAGATTTCACATTTTTAAAATTTTTGTTTATCTTGTTTTCAGCACCATATATACATGCACGAGATAAAATAGCATGAGGATTCGTAAACTTGGCGCGCCAGCGTTGGATAAGTTGGTTTAGGACGATTGACCAGGAAAACAACGCTGAAATCTGGGAAAATTCCGTGGACATTGATATTTTTGGATTACGTCGTTTATTTGATATGGAGGACTTTGAAGAAGAAGAAGAACACTGGTGAGTTACTCGTTTTTCTAATACAAAATATTGAATAAACATTGCTTTATATTAATCATCTTGTTACATTTGTGTGTTTCAGGTAAAGAAGTTGCCTTGAACTCCCATTATTTTCTTACTTCCTCAGTTAAGGTTGCGCTTTTAAAAAAACACTATATCAATTTTGTAACTTATCTATAAGCAATATATATTTGTACGGATTCTAAGGATAAGACAAGGCGAGCGTTGTGTGCATGTATGTGTGGGTGTGTGTATAGGTAGAGTAATTAGGTGGCAGAAAGCGAGTAAATGTAAAATAATTTTGTAAAAAGTTGGCGTCCCTAAAAACGCCCTTTCAACCCCATCAGAGGAATAAAGTGCATAGTAATCTAACCTATTTATATGAATTCATGTTGACACAAAATTCATGCCACATGACAAATAAATAAGTATATAATATGGTAAAAAGTTTAAATGATTTTTCCTTTTCATTTACCATTCATCCAATTCCCTGTCATTAGAATTAAGCTGTCTTCGTTTATCGTTTACTTAAATGTATTATTAAAAATTAAATATCGCGAAGATCTAAACAATTAAATATTGTTGGTGAAGAAAAGACGCGCGCAAACGGGGCCGAGAGTGAGAACGCGCGACGTTGACCACAGCTCTATTCATTTTAATTTCTCGCGGTATTTCCACAAAACACCTCGCATGCATTGTACTTGTGTATGTGAACAGTCAAATTAAGTATACGTGACAACGCTTACTCGCTATTACGTTCCTGGAATTTCTCCAGCGATGCTAGTATAGGCTAGATAACGCGCAACACGTACCATTTTTGCAGATTGAACGTACAAAAGAGTTCACTGTTTCTCGTAGCGATACTTTTAAGTCCGAAGGAACTGCATCTTCATCAGACATTTCTTCTTCTTCATTAACTTCAACTTCAATTTCTTCATTGATTTCAATTTTCTTTAGGAGGTGCGATTTTCATTTTACTTTACTTAAAATTTGATGTACCAATTGCCGGATCTCGATTATTATTGAGTAAAGTCATCGTGACATTGTCCTTGATATCATATCATTGACCTGTACAGATTTAGTGCACGTGTTCGATGATGTCATTGTGTGACATGTTGCGGCATGTTCTTGAAAACAATATCACGTCATTGGCTTATGCAAAAATTAAATTGTATTTAACTTCGTCCCTACCAACACCATGCTTACAGCAGCCGTATATCGGCGCGCTATTTGAAAATACAACAATTGCAATTTTGTGAACGTTCGATGAAATCATCAATTATCGTGACGCGTCGCAATATGTCTTTGAAAAAGGTATCACGCCATTGACTTTTGTGGATTTAATCTATATGATCGCAGCAGCCATACATCGGCGCTATGCAAGATTTGCACTTTTGCATGTGTTTGATGAAGTCAGTGCATAAGTATAAAAATGCTTAAATATCTCTTGTCGTAAAGATGATGAATCTGTATTTTGGCGAGTGGACCATTCTTCAGCTACATCTCGCACGCGAACGCGATTTTGAGTGTAACAAGAACTTGTGTCGTTTGAGTTTAAATTTTTTTGAAAAAATACAGTAAGAAAAAAAAATTTTATTTTTTAAGATTTAAAAACAGTGTTAAAATTTAATTATATAAAATTCTTCTATTTATAGAAATAAAACCGCCAATACAACTCATAATTATTGGGTTGTTGGACGGGGTTCTGCCTCGGATGTATCCCAAAACATATGATAATCTTATACATAGTTTCTGCATCATCGGGCTCGAGCCCTGCTACGTGGGACGGAGATCTTCACGTATACGCTTATGTCAGGGGTGCTATGCGGTGTTTCACCTTCAGTTGCGTGGATATGAAAGAAAAGTGCAATGGCATGGCATTTCATCGCGGTTGCATGGGTTCCCAATCCATGTTAAAACAATGTGCTTCAAGTGCGGAAAAATAATCATGCGTATAAGGACTGCAGATGAGTGCCGCGAGTGTATTGAAGCGTATTTAAACAATGAAATAGAGTTTGCGAGATTCAATAGATGTCGTAAAATCTATGAGATAGAGTTTCATGAATGAGATTAGTATGTGATGATGAGAGTGAACAGCTCTGTATTGCGTGTGATTTATTGTAGTAGTATAATGCTAGTTGAGAAGGAACATGTGTGAGTAAGTAAGATGAGTTATATATATATATATATATATATATATATATATATTGTAGGACATGACTATTGCATATTGTATTATTGACGTTCTGTATATGTTGTTGGATATACTATGCTTGTCATACTCGTATGTGTGTTGCGTCGATGCATTGGCGGCGTGCGCAAAGAGCGAAAGAATTACGCTTAAATTTAAACGTTTATGTCTTATGTCGAGTTTATTGTGTGCAATCGGCAGATAGTTCTGTACTGCTAATGAACTACTACAATAAACTATTCTAAAGAACCTTTAGTGAAAATTTATACTATGTTTGACTGGCTTTCTGTCCCTGTTCCCGCAACATTCCCATATTACTGTATGACTTCGAATAATTAATGCGGAACTCGAACTTTATGCTTATAACGTACGTAGGAGCTGTCAGATAAATTTATCATTTTCTTCTATGTTATTTAAATCGCAAATATAACAGGTATGTTACTTCCTAAAAAAGTATAACAAAAATAATGTTTAAAATATAATTAATATTTAAAATATAAATTGTATTAAATATAGATACTTATTCAATAGCAGTTATACAAATCAAATCATCGAAACAGTTTCGCGCGTGTTCGATAAAATCATCGCGAGACATGTCGCGACATGTTCTTCAAAACAATAACGCTCCATTGACTTATGCGAAATTGCAAAATTTGCAGTTTTGCACGTGCTCGATGAAATCATCGCGAGACACGTATGCTTTTGAAAAGAAATCATATTTGATGCCCGATGAGGTGATCTCATCACGAATGTTCTTAACAAAGATATCACATTTAACGTATATGTGGATTGTGGTGGTGGTCACCATGCAGCAGCCGTACATTGGCGCTATTTTTGCAAGATTTGCAGTTTTGGGTATGTATAAATGGTCTACGAGGATTCTAGAGCGCAGTCGAGAGTTCGATACGGTTCGAGTACGTCGCAAACAGTTTCCAGATACGATGAACACTCACGGTGCGAACTACTACGTTCCGATCCCGGATGAAGCGTGCGAAAAACAGCACAATGAGTAAGTACCGCTAATTTTCGTATATACTTGTAAAAAAAAAAACTTTTTTTAAACGTAATTGTATTTCTTACAGTTTTGATAAACCCTGCTACACGCCACGTATTTTGGGAAGGAGATTTGCCTTGACATCGACAGCATATAAATTTTTGGATGTTGGAATCAACGCGGGACCTATGTCCTCTGTGGATATACATATTGGTGATAACCGAGGCAATCAAATAATTCTGTCACATGCAACGTGGGTGACATTCATCGAAAAACGTGCAGATATACAGCGACTCGTGCAGTCATCGGCACCATCATCGCTAACGTTTCGAGATCTGGAGCTCGTTAAAATACGTGACGCAGATATTGTAAAATTGACGTCGTGCGGCACCAACTTGTACATGAAACCGTCAACCGTACTCTTCCTGTTCAAACTAGAACATTGCGTCAAAAATGTGTATTTTCAACAATGTCAAAATGTTCATGGCGTAAGTGAAAAATTTAAACAGTTTGTAACAATTTTACGGCAAAAATGTATTATTGACAAATGTAACGCAGTTACAATCTTGCGTGAAGTTTATGATAAAAATTCGATTATTGATTGTGAACTGTTGGCGTATGCTGCTGATACTATTGTGTATAATGCGCTACATGATAAATAAATACATATAATATGGTTAAAAAATTTCCTTTTCATTTACCGTTCCCTGTCGTTAAGCTTCGTTTATCGTTTACTTAAATATAATATTAAAATTAAATATCGCGAAGATCTAAACGATTAAATATTGTTGGCGAAAAAAAATATATGCCATCGTGAGCGATAACGCGAACGGGGGCCGGGGGACGGGAGCGAGGAAGAGATAACGCGAGCGGGAGCGTGTGACGTCACGCGGACCGGCGCGGCCGTTGCACGCGGACCCCTCCCGCGGCGAAAACGCGGTCGCTTCGCGGCGCCGGAAAAACCCCTCGCCCCGCAACGCCGGAAAACGCGGTTCCCCCTTCCCCCACCCCGCGGCGCTCGAAAAACGCGGTTCCCCTCTCCTCCACCCCGCGGCGCTCGAAAAACGCGGTTCCCCCCTCCCCCTTCCCCGCGGTGCTCGAAAAACGCGGTTCCCCCCTCCCCTTCTCCGCGGTGCTCGAAAAACGCGGTTTCCCCCCTCCCCCGGTCCCCCCCGACCCGCGGTCCTCCCCCGCCCGCGGTTCCCCCCGCCCGCGGTTCCCCCCCGCCCCTCACCCCCCTGAGATCCCCGGGTTAGAACATACATAGCTTACCTACTAATATAATTATCCGGTATTCAAATCATACAAAATAAAAGGAGCAAGATATAAAAGGAAGAAACGGAATTCCGTGACTTTCCACCTTGTTAATTCATTTAAGTTTGATCTCGGTTTTCTTGATATTTCAGAGGGTACTTTTTGATTTAATCGTAATCTCTCATTTAATATATTATAATTGCGGCTGCTAATACAACATTCTTTGATACCTTTTGTCCACAATAGTAATAATCTTTTCATTACACCAAGTAAAACTAAGTGCATATAATCAAGCACGAAAGCACAAACCATTCCGATTCCAAGTTTTTCTAATGGAGAAACTCTAATATGATGATGAGGATCAAGTTTATTCTTGAAACTATAGTCGGTTCTTTTTTCACAGTTACAGTCTAAAAATATAACTTTATCGTCGTATTCCCCTCTTATTGTGCAACGTTCACATCCGTTATAGCCATTACAATTTTTTACGCATTTAAGAAATGAACGAGCTGGAGCGTCACAGATCATAGCTCTAATTCGAAGAAAATTTACCATTCCAATCAAAACCTTTATCTCGTAAAACACAGTATTCATCAATAAACTCATTCAAAAATTCTTCAACTGAAGAAGGTTTTGACATGCCATGGTAAATTCCAACAATAAAAGATTGATCAAAATTGAGAATCTTAGCTTGTTTTGGCCATAATTGCCTATTTGTACTTTTGGAAATTGGAAGTCCATCAATGTTTATATCAATCGTTATAAAATTATTGGTGAAATCATCGGTGTTTTGTTTTAGATTTTCAAGTAAAGCTTTTTGGAGGCCATAATAAAAATATTCTCCAGAACCACATGTTTTAGTAATACATTTTCTCGGTGTACTCAGAAAAGCTCGAGCGTCACTTGAAATCTTATTATTTGGATTATACTTTTTATATATTTTTAATAATTGTGATACAGCAACGTGAGAAATATTATTTCTAATTGCCCACAATTGTATTTCTGATAAGAATGTGTCGTTACTGCAATCTGCAAAACTATTATTTAAATTATGCTCATTTTGAGAGTGAATTTTCTATTTCTCGCTTTTTGATGTTTTTTTCTTTACTTCCGACGTCTAAATCCGTACAATTTCTTGCTCCAAGGTCATGATTTTCAGAAATATCTGATCCAGTTGTAATCGATACCAGTTGCAATTAAACGTAAACGTCTATTTTTTTGCCATCGTGATAACTCGTTGAATGGTTTCACTCTACGTTTCATTTTCGCTAAGCAATATGCATTATATGCATGCAAAAGTAAATGTGAAAAACTTATTTTTATTGTCTGTTCGTTATCGTTTGGTAGGCAATTCTGTAATAATAAAGGTTATTAGTTAATAATAGGTTAATGATATATACATATAGTTAATTAACAAAATTTAAGTTAATTATATTATAATAGAAGAAAGAGCTCTCTGATATTGAATAAGAATCATACAATTGTAAAAAAGAATGATACTCTACTATTATACATGCAATTGTATTTTAAGGTTATTTAAGCAAATTATGATTTGTAGAAATATATATCTGTAATAATATAAACGTAGTTAAATAATATATTATACTCACAATTTCGACTGAATTCGCTGGCTTTTTTATAAGATTGTGGATAAGAAGAAACGAGGGAACGGCCTCAGAACGCGTTGAAAAACCCTCGACGAGTCCTCGACTCGAAAACGCCGCGTTTCCTTTATACCTTCCGGACGGCGTTACATCACGTACCGGCCACGTGATCGAGCTTCGCAGGCTCGTGTATATTTTGTATCCGCGACGCACCTCGAGTCTCGAGACTGCCAAATAAATTTTCAGTGTTCCCTCTTTGTTGATCACTTCTCACGCCGGCGATAGCACGTATTGAAATGTTAATTTCTGTTCACGATGTTTATACATACATATGTTAGTTTTTCCGTAGGAACCGGAAAAACGAGCCGTACGTTTGTACGGCACGTTGAAGCAAAAGTCACCTGCGAGACGCCGACAAATTAGGTAACGCGACAATAAGCGTGTCTCTCAAACGGCGTCCCATTTAACCTTATTATTTTGTCGATAAACCGGCGCACCACCTCGACAATAATAACGGTCTCACTATTGCAATACACTGCGACGAGACGACCGAGACGTGAATACGCACAGAACATATAATGTAACGTGTATACGCAACTCGCGACTTGACGCGACTGAGCGACGGAACGACCCTGGCCACACAACACGTAATAAAGTCCGCGGACACCAAATAACAAATGAATATCCAATGAGAGGTTACTCAGATGTGGCGGGAGAACGAGATAGGATTTGCACATATTCCTCACAAATTCTTAAAGTATTCTCAGCACTAAATAGTGAAGTATTCATTATATGAACTTCTGAGGAACACTTTAGGATGAATTTGATATGATTAATTCTTCAGGAATTTTTCATGTATTCATTTTTATAGTTCTGAATGTATTCTTTAAAATGAATTTTCTATGAATTTCTATTCACTTTTGTGCTATCTGGGATAGTATTACAAGGCATTTGTGACTATAAGTTAAGATTTATTGATGTTTTTACGGGTCTATGTGGATGTGTTCATGATGCCAGAGTCTGGCGTTTAAGTGATATTAAGCAGTTAATAACAAATGACGAGAATAGATATTTCCAAAATCAATATCATCTGTTAGGTGATTCAGCATATCCCTTATCAAAATACTTGTTAACACCATATCGAAGATAATGGTCACTTAAACAATGAAGAAAGAAATTTTAACACTAAACACTCAAGAACTCGTGTAGTTATTAAGCGTGCGTTTGATATTCTAAAAGGAAGATTTAGAAAATTAAAATATGTTTACATGTATAATACGGAAATGATCCCCTTGGTAATTCTTACTTGTATGTTACATAACATATGTATAGAAAATGAAGATGCACCATTAGAAAATGAGGATAAACCAATGGATTTAAATATAATACAAATGCAAGTTATTAATGAAAATGTATTTATAAACGGAGCAGAGAAAAGAGAAGTTATTTCTCATTTATTGTAAACTAGCATGCCCCGCCGGGCTTCGCTTCGGAGAACATGTGTATTAAGACACGCAAATAGTCTCTCTCTCTCTCTCTCTCTCTCTCTCTCTCTCTCTCTCTCTCTCTCTCTCTCTCTCTCTCTCTCTCTCTCTCTCTCTCTCTCTCTCTCTCTCTCTCTCTCTCTCTCTCTCTCTCTCTCTCTCTCTCTCTCTCTCTCTCTCTCTCTCTCTCTCTCTCTCTCTCTCTCTCTCTCCCCCTCTCTCTCTCTCTCCCCCTCTCTCTCTCTCTCCCCCTCTCTCTCTCCTCTTTCTCTCTTTCTTCCTCTCTTCTTCTCTCCCTCTTTCCTTTTCTCCCTCTCTCCCTCTCTTCCTCTCTCCCTCTCTCCCTTTTCTCCTCTCTCCCTCTCTCCCTCTCTCCCTCTCTGTCCCTCTCTCTCTCTTTCCCTCCCTCTTCCTCTCTCTCTCTCTCCTTTTCTCTCTCCCTCTCTCCCTCTCTGTCCCTCTCTCCTTCTCTCAGATCGCTAACGAAAAACTACACAGTTTATAGCACTCCCCGAGAAATTCTACCCGTTTTATATACAATTCTTTAAAATTCGATCAATTTCACGAAAAATTCGTCAAACTTCTGATACCTGCTTCCAAAAAGATTGGTAATGAAAAATTATATACTTTATAGCACTCCCCGGAAAATTTAACCCCTACTTTATGTACAATTCTTTGAGATTCGGTCATTCCGAAATCAGTTTCCAAAAAAATCGGTAACAAAGAATAGTACATTTTATAGCACTCCCCGAAAAATTTTACTCCTTCATGTATAATTTTTTGAGAATCAATCAATTATTTTCCGAAAAATTTAAAAAATTAAAAAATCCGGCTTCTAAAAAAATTGGTAACGAAAAATTATACATTTTATATCACTCCCCGAAAAATTCTACCCCTGTTTGATCTATAATTCTTTGAAATTCGGTGAATTATTTCCCAAAAAATTAAAAAAATTAAAAAAACCGGTTTCCAAAAAATCAGTAACAAAAAACTATACACATAGTGGCACTTTCCGGAAAATTCTATCTCTATTTCATATATTTTAATCAATTATTTTCCGAAAAGTTTGAAAAATTAAAAAAACCGGTTTCTAAAAAAATCGGTAACGAAAAATTGTACACTTTATAGCACTCCCCGGAAAATTCTACCCGTTTGATCTATAATTCTTTGAAATTCGGTGAATTATTTCCCGAAAAATTAAAAAAATTAAAAAAACCGGTTTTCAGAAAATTGGTAACGAAAAACTATACACCCTATAACACTCCCCGGAAAATTCTACCCCTATTTCATATACTTTTGGTTAAAAATCGGTCGAATAGTTTAAGAGTGTATAAAGGAGAGTGTATACATACATACACACATACATACATACATACATTCTTTTTTATATATATAGATTATTGTAAAGTACCTTCTAAAAATAAATTTGTAATAAACTATAATTATTATACTGAAACATATTTTGCATTATTCACCTTTTTTGTTTAAAATACTTTTTTATATTATTATTTTTTAAAAATAAAAACATTCTCTAAATTTATGAAATTGTAAGAACATATATTTGTTTATTAATATATTCATTACATTATATTTATAATATATTGGTTATCCATTATTTAAATATCTCTTTATTATATACCGTACATTTTCATTTATTCTTATAAATTTGTGTAAAAGAAATTAATAACTAATGATCAAATAGGATTAATAATAAAAAAATTATTTCTTAAATCTTTGGCGAACTAGCGAACCTAATTACTGAATTGTTTTAAATCTTTTAATCTTTCAGTACGTACACGTTTAATAATTATCAATCTACGTAGTTATTTGATAAATGGCACACGATTTTTTTGCTTTATTTTATTTAATGTATGCATACAAGAAAAAATATAACAATCATCCACACACACACACACACACACACACACACACACACACACACACACACACACACACACACACGCTATAATTTTAAAGGAAAAGGAATATGAAGTAAGACAGATAGAATGTCAATTCAATTCGTAATTATATATTTAATACATTTATTATATATAACTTTTAAATACGTCTAACTTTACATAAAAAATAAAAATAAAAGCAAATTTGTTTTAGCAAAAAAGATTACATTATATGTATTTGTACTATTAATTTTTATACAACTTTTATATAATTGTCTATAACAAACATAACTTTATGTAAAGTATTGAGAAGATAATAAACTTATCTTTAACAAAAAAAAAGTATGACAACTCGTCCAACAAAAACAGTGAAATGTTTGAACACAATAAAAAAAAAGAAAAATGTTATAATATAGTATTATGATTAGATAATATCACATTTTTTAATACTTTTAATATCACATTCTTTTATACTTTTAAAGTTGTAATTGTAATACTTATGTAACTACTAACTTATATAACTTTATTTGTTTAAATATGTTTCTAATAAAGATATAAATCTCTCTCGCTGAGCATAATTTCTTTCATGATGTTGTTGTCTTTGTTTAATTAATTGTTCAACCCAAGCTGGTGTTTTGGATTTTCTTTTTCTTACTATTCTATTTTGTGCAAAGTTAGTTGATTGTATTGAATGTAAATTTTCCTCATTTTCTTCAGTACAGTAGTTATTAAAATTAGTTTCTATATTTGTGCTTTCAGATGTACTTAAAGCAGTTTGATTTAATTGAAAGCCACGTGAGCTCGATGCTACAGACAATGGTATGTACAATATCTGGTTTTTTAACTAACATGTCATTAATAATATCATAATATTCCCACCTTTGTCTTGCTGCGCCCGTTTTATTGTTTGCATCTTTTAACGTTATATTTTTTTTTTATTTCATTCCATTTAATATTACAATTTTCCGCCGACAAATTATAACCATGAATATTTATTGATGCAGCAATGTTTTTCCATACTTGCTTGTTTACTGGACTCGTCACAATTTCTACATGCTTATTAATTTCAGTTAACAGCAATTTCACTATTGCATCAGTCCACTGAATTCTGCAACTTGCTAAATATATATACATACAATAATTATTTACTGCTTAAGAAAATTTGGAATAATACACTTATAAATACAATTATGCTAATTTAAAGAATTATACGTACCAATATCACGCATTTCATTTAATGATTCTTCTTTTTCAGTCATTTTGTAGAACAAGATAAATCTGTGGAATTTTAATAAGTGTTGAAGATTTTATTTAGCACAAACTAATAAAAATTTAAGGATATTCTGGCTATACAATCCTAGCCAAAAGTTATGAAATTGATAAAATTCTATGCTTTTAAGAGGATTGAAATATGTATTAAATGTGCTCATATCATGTAATCTTAAACAATGTCATTTAATATATTATTTGGCATCACAAATATATGATATTTGCCACGTTTCGGCAGTTGACATGTATACTATAATCTTTTTTCGAAACTTTGCATTATATTTTTATCAATAACTTGGTAATGAGATAGTAAATCGATTTAAACTTTTTTTTAGAAACGTTACTTAATGTTTGATTTACTTACAAATAAAGTTTTAGAATATTGGCAATGTTGCCTCTTTATTATTTTATTCATATAAAGAGAATAAAGCTGTTTTTCCACATGTAAAATTAGAAGTACAATAACTTATGGAGTACAATAACTAGTTAGAGAATTGGCTTCAGGTTCTAACCACGTGTTCAGATAATAAATGGAAACAATCTATAAAAGTTCTACGGTATTTTCAATGTAACAATGTTAGCGCCAGAACATCCTTAACACTATCTACATGATGATTAACATTACTTTGAACAAAAAGTTTTTATTCTACAAAAATAAATTACGAAAATAATGTTTATTTATAGGTTAGAATAATCAAATT
This sequence comes from Temnothorax ravouxi, assembly GCA_030770255.1. NCBI lineage: Eukaryota > Metazoa > Arthropoda > Insecta > Hymenoptera > Formicidae > Temnothorax > Temnothorax ravouxi. Next base: position 23,030 of record JASTWP010000502.1, read on the forward strand.
TTTTTTGAATATTCTACAAATTAGGGGCCTCACCTCAAATATCGATGAAACTTCAATTAAGTATTTGTAATTTTGCTAAAATTTAATAACGTACTGTTTTTTAATGTTTCTTATTTTACAATATTGTTTTACCTGTTAATACGTACCGTCAATTTATAAATGTATTACGTTTGTACGCCTTGCCTAGCCAACTCAAGCCTACTCGACTTATCGGAAGCGTTGTGAGTTGTCATGATTCACGAAAATAGTAGATGGTTTGTGCCTATCATATTTTTCGGCCTTACTTACAATTAGTGGAACTAACTCGTACTCGAATTGTCGTAAACACCCTTAATCAACGTGGTGTTAAGTTGTAACCGGACGGTACGTATTTGGGTCACGAAACGCTTGATTTTGTCCTCTATATCATCGGTCGCCACTCGGTTTAGCCTTTGTTCCACCGAGAAGGTAAGTATAACGACATTGTGGTAAGCCAATTTGTTTAAACAATCTAAATTCCGGGACTTCTCCCTAGGTGCCTCATCTCCATCGCCCAGCCTCCGATCCTAGCCGCCTGTCGCTTGCCTAGGTCAAATAGGGACGAAGATAGCCGACCACCCGTCGAAGCGTCAATTATCTGCTTAATTAATCTTGATTTTCAGAATCGCGCCAGTGTTGCCCATTCCCCATCGGCCAATCATCGATCATCACCGCTGATCACCGGCCTCAGTCAACGCGTGTCCAAGATGGCTGACCACGGCGCGATGGTAAGCTAACTCGACTAATTATAATTATTTTCAGGAAGTTCCTTCGGATGCCTCATCGGTGACGCCGTCCCATGGAGCAACGTCGATTCGCACCGTCCAGGATCCCCGCGTTCTCAAGATGGCGGACCACCGTGAGAATAACCGTCGTGGTAAGCTAACTCAACGAATACCGATTTTTTTTTCAGGATTTTGCCACGGTTGCCTCTTCTCTGGCACCCACTGATGGAGCAACGATGATCACCTCCGGTCCCGATCACCGATTAAGAAAAATGGCGGACCATTTTGCGTTCAGGTAAGTATAAGGTAAATAATCGACAATTTGATATATTTTATGACAAATGTAGCTTCCGTTTATTGTCGTTGATCGTTTCACACATGTGGTTGTTAACAATTGTTGTTTCCGCACAAGATGGCGGTCGCACGTCTCGCAAAGTGCGGTTATTCGTATTTCGGTTCGCAATGACCGTTCGCCTTTCGTATCGGCGACTAGTAACGCGTTTCGCGGGCGTTCCCGTTTGTTTCGGACGCTGAGGTAATTATAATTCGTATTCCGGTACGCGATCGAGAACTTTCTACGATACGACGAGAGATACGCGCAAGTACATGTTCTACCTCGGAGCGCCCACGAGAGACTGCCACGAGGAATATTCCGCTCTTCGGCTCCCTACCTATGGTCGGATTTCCCCTTCCATGACGGTTCGGCCGCTTTCTCCTCAGGAATGCGGCCTGCGACGCAGTAACATCTGGTGTTTACCGGTATCTCGCGCGCCAGATGTTCCGAGTGGAAAATTCCACCGCAGTACCTATGCGAATAATATGTTCTCTCGATTCCCGGATAGTGGTTTTCCACTATTTACACCAATCGATGTTTTACGGCGCCGACCTGCGCGCACGACTCCTTCCGGGTCGTAGTACGGGCATCCGCACCGACTTCCCGAAGAAGATGTCTGGGTTACGTTTGCGACGTCCGCCGTTGACGGCGACCCCCGTTGCCCAACCTCGCGAGCCCTGCCGTCCCGATTCCGGTCCCTCTCCCCGTGACCGACGTCCTGGACGGGTTTTAGCGGACCATGGTCAGCTAACTTTTGATCCGCCGATCGGATCGCGACGGCGTCCGGATATTCGGGTGTACCAGGTCCTCCTGGTGCGGCAACGCCGGTTTCCTCTCGGAGATGACGTTCGCGTCGCTATTCGGCCCTCAGACGATCGTATGGCCTTGTTTGCGCGTCCTGCCCGTGCTTTAGCCTCTCGCGGCCCTGCCTACACGATTTCGGAGTTACTCGGATCGCTCACCTGGGTCGTCGGTGACTCGATTGATAATACGCGGTAAGCTTATGTCTAACTTAATTCATATATTTACATTTCTGCTTGGTAGTGGAGTGCCGCACGCTCTCCCCTTGGGTGCTTCGTTATTGCGCTTGTCCCTTTGGGTGTCCGATATGTCGCATACGGCTGCAAAGTTACGTCTCATATTACATTCGATTTCATGACAAGTCCATTACGTTTTTGACAAACAATACTTGCGTCTCATATTCATTTAAGTGCAAATTACATTTAATCATAATTGCGGATTATATTCTTTATGCAGCGAATTCTATTTTCTTATATCGCGAACTATATTCAATACTTGTGTTTTACATTCTTGTGTTTTATATTCTATCACTTACGTCTTACGTTCAATTATTTTGCGTCTTACATTCAATTATCTTGCGTCTTACATTCAATTACCTTGCGTCTTATCAAGAGACACGGTAGTGTCTCGCGCCAAGTACACGCGGAGCGAGACCGACCGTGACTCTTTTACGCGACGCGACGGGTTGCGAGTACTCGAGATGCTGAGATCTCGATAACGAGTGAACGGATCAAGTTCTAAGTAGGCTTGATCGACAGCTTGAAGTCCAAATAGGGGGGGGTTTCTTTTATAATATTCCGCTACGTGCCCTACGAGCGGAGATATTGCGACGCAAAGTCCAAATGTAAAAATTTATTTTTAAGATACTACTACTTCTTCTTCTACGTCGACCGTCTCTCATGCCATATATATATATACTTAATCACGTGATCAGAGAAAATGTCACTTTCACTTTTTCGACACTGGCGGCGCTTTCGCGCAGTGCAGATATAGTGCGTTCATACGTGTGTGCTGTATTGCGCGCAGTGCAGATAGTGCGTTCAGCGTAGAGCGAGTGCGTAGAGCGAGACCGATCGTGATGTGATTTTATATTGACGGCAGGGAGCTGATGCCAAGGAGTCCTGTTTTATCGTAAGTTATTAAGTTATTATTAATTATTATATATTATTATATTACAGAAGTAACGCTCGCGTAAAAGTAGTAATAATCTTGATACGTGACAGATATCGTAAGTTACGATAGTAGAATTAACGCTCGCGTATACAAGGAATTACGCAATGCAATTATATTTTATTCCGTTACAGCCTGAACTGATCGAAGCTCATGGTTACGTAGCCAAGACCCATCAGATTTGCACGGAAGACGGTTATTATTTGACTGCATCGTGTGCTTTCACCTAACGATCGAGTATCATTAATGCCATTAAATGTTGACACCGATGCGGCTGTTATTGACAAAAAAATAGTAAGGATTGCAAGTCGGTTTCTCCCGATTGTCATCGAATCTTAGAAACTCTCGGATGTTATACCAGTCCAGGCTCTAAATTGCCAGTTATTATAAGTCATGGAATCTTATTGAGTTCTGCAGACTGAGTGCTTCTGGGACCTGTCAAGTCCATCGGTTAGTACTATCAAAAAAAGCGTGAAAGCTCAGGTCAATTGGCCGATAACGCGAAATAGATAAATTATTGAATTATTAAACATATTGATTCAATCTTCCTTTAGGTGATACCAGCAAAAAATGCTTTTCCAACTAAAGCTAGGTGTCAATGGGCCTTGGAATGGCCGGGACAGACTGTCCTCTGCGTCAGCAAGTTATACTGGACGACAGATGTTACTGATAAGCTTCCGAAGGGCTCCAAAAGTTTAAGAGATCACATTGAAATATGCACGTACGAACTTAATGAAATCGTCAAGCTTGTTCGTGGTAAATTATCACAGTTATGCGAGCAAAGTGTAAATCAAGTCACGGACTTCAAGTGGCTTTGCCAACTGAGATATTATTGGATAGTGAGTTCGATTCAGATATATGTGATCTTTCTTTTTAATTTGTTATAATTTACATTTGTTATCGTACATATTCAGTATTGTCAATAATAAGATTTATGCTATATAAGAATTCTGTTCTGTAGAACGACGACTTGTACACGATGATGATAAACTCCAAGCTGGGCTATGCATACGAGTACCTGGGCAATACGTCGCGATTAGTGATAACACCGCTCACCGAGCGATGCTATCGCACCTTGTTTGATGCTCTCAGTCAGCATCTCGGCGGCGCTCCGGAAGGGCCTGCTGGGACAGGAAAGACTAAGACTACCAAAGATTTGGCAAAAGCAGTCGCCAAGCAATGCGTCGTATTCAATTGCTCGGAGAAATTGGATTATATCGCCCTGGGCAAATTTTTCAAAGTACGTGTTGGAAACATTTAATCCGATAGTGTACAGATACACAAACACACTTGTATATCAAGCTGAAGTTTAAAATATATTTTTTTCTATTTGAGTACGTAAGATAGCATGTTATTTATGTAACAAATTTTGTTCTGATAAAATAATATTATATTTAACAGGGATTAGCCAGCACGGGTGCATGGTTTTGTTTCGACGAGTTCAACCGCATTGATCTAGAAGATCTGTCAGTAGTGACGCAGCAGATACTAACTATTCAACGAGCTATACAAGCGGGGCAAAAGATTCTGATATTCGAAGAAACAGAATTGAAATTGGATCGTACTTGTGCGGTATTTATCACGATGAATCCGGGATACGCTGGCAGAACGGAATTGCCAGACAATCTGAAAGCTTTGTTCCGACCAGTAGCTATGATGGTAAGTTCAAAAACGCGCCTTAAAAAAAACCTACTACATTTTCCCGTAAAAATATATTGTATTTTCTTCATATTCGATAGGTACCGGATTACGCCTTAATAGCAGAGAATATTTTGTACTCGTATGGATTCTACAACGCAAGGCCTTTGTCTGTTAAAATAGTAATGGCTTATAAATTATGCTCGGAGCAACTGTCCAGTCAGAATCATTACGACTACGGCATGCGAGCGGTGAAGTCTGTCTTAATAGCAGCAGGAAATTTGAAATTGAGATATCCGGAAGAGAACGAGGATATTATAATCCTGCGTAGTATCAAGGACGTGAAATTGCCCAAGTTTCTTATCGAAGATATACCACTGTTTCACGTATGTTTATACGTTTATGTGCAAATAAGGGGAGGATTGTCATTAAAAATATGTTATTTCAGGGTATCGTCTCGGATCTTTTTCCAAACGTGCAACTTCCTGAGCCGAATTATGTGCACTTAAACGCGTCCGCACATAAAACATGCGCTGCTGCAAACATCCAATGCGTCCCTGTGTTTCTAGAAAAAATTCAGCAAATATACGAGATGATGTTGGTCAGGCATGGTAAATCTAACACAAATTTCCACTGAAAAGAATGGTGTGCAGCTTTATTACATTTTAGTTTGCGCAAATTATTTTACATTTTCAAAATATGGAATTGCGGATATTCTTTCGGCTAAACCGAAAGTGGAAATGGTTTTCAATGTGATAACGGTGGAATTTTTGTATGTCTGGACGAACCACGTCAGTCTAGAGGGATTAAAAGGAAGTTACTTAAAGATATGGAAATTCAAAAAATGATTGGGCTTGTTCAAAGGTTTTTTAAAACCAGTGAAAAGATTCCGGCTCTTTTGTTTATTCCATGGAATGTAAGTTTAATGTTAGACTATATATAACAAAATGTATACGAGATGAGAAATTCAGAACAACTTTTTACAATTAATTTACTCAGGAATATGTAGTAGTTTAACGACAAAAGTATGTAGTTTAGTTTAACGACAAAAGGTTCTTCTGAATCACTCCGTATATACTTATAATCGATGTATAAATGCTATTATTTTAACATTTCAGTTATCGAACGATGAAATCTCGTTGGACAAACCGCTACAAGAACTTAGTTACTAAATTCAATACAGGACTGTGATGTAGTTTATGTGAGGTGGTGATATCGAATAAATTATATTTATTAGATATGACTGTATATATATAGATATTACTGTATATAGATATGATTGTATTTTCTACGCTGTTAAAGTCCGCTCTATGATACTTTAAAATTTTTTAATTGCATTGCATGTTCTTATTCTTATTATTAATCATTACATGACAAAAAGACCATAAATGTGTTTGACGTATATATTCTGTACTACTCCATAATTGCATTTTGAAATTTAAATTAAAGTGTTGATCAAGTATTCCTCATTTTATATTTAATTAATAGATCCGATATATCCGAGATATACCTTTTACATTAGCGATATTATACATTAACAATAAAACTTACATTAAGCGAATATAATTAATGGATATGAGATATACATGTTCCACTAGCGATATTTAGACCTAATAAAATTATGTGCTGCATATATACAACATACAATTTATTCTCGCGCATATACAAAGTAACGTGGGCCACGCAGAAATTATAGTAGATAATGACGGTACGGGTACAAAATCAAGACCATGTTGTTTTTTTTTATTACAAAACTTACACAAAAATACAAATCTGGTAATATTGTCCGTACAAACAGCATATAAACTAAAGATAATGAATGAGTGATATAAGTTTATTAATACAATTACACCTGGGAATTGGAGTTGCGCATTCTGTGTTTTGTTGTTTCATAAAAAAAAACAAATTTAAAAGTTACTACAAAAAAATTAAAAATATTCTTTATATTATTTATTAATTTATATCAAAATGGATACGTTCAATTAGGGATCGTCGAATAATGCGCGATGCACCGCTCCTAAACTTGGTTGTACATAACTCGAGCTAATACTATGTCTCGACTCCGTGAAAGATCGGACGGCTGGCCCAGTTGGATTATTTTTGGGGCGTGGATTAACGAGAAGACATTTCATTGGATGGCCGTCTAATTCTCGATGACAAGTTTCAACTGCTTTAGTCGCATCCTTCAGTGTTTTGTAAATTACTTCCGCTGTACCTGGACGTACTAGTCTCGATACGAGCAGTTCTCCAATCTGAAATAGAAAAGTTGCGTGTGTCACAATAAGTTTTTGAATTTAGATATTTACTTGTTAGTATAGTCACATATTCATTCAGAATTAGATATTTTTACTTAAATCTAAATAAATATATGATTATATTTTTTAGTGTACCAAATATTGAGTATTATAAGGATTTGTATAAAATCTTGCACATAAGTTTACCTTGTATATGCTGCTGTGTGTTTAATTTCCTTGACTTCTTCTTCTGCCTCTTCCTCTTTCTCCATCCCCTCTTCCTCTTCTTCTTCCTCAATCCCCTCTTCCTCTTCCTCTTTCATAATAGTGACTACTGTACGTGTCACTCATATGGAACAAGAACTGAAAGAAGGTTTTTGCCTTGCGATGTTTGCCGGCTTTCGTGCCTCTTCCTCTTTGTGCTATAATAAAAAAGTAAATCATCAATAAAAAAAAATTCGTAAATTCGTAATTTATTGCATATCCCCGCAGGGTTCGCAATCTACCACCAATATTACCCTTCTCCTCTCACTTTAACCCTTTGGACCAACGGCTTAACGTCTCTTTCCGAAAGACGGAGCCCAGTTTTCTCCGCACAAGAGCCTATCTTGCACGGAGGGACGCGGTTTTTTCGGAAAAAAACTTTTCCATGATTCATGGCTCTAGTGGACTCGAACCTGGTTCCTCAGATTACGAGTCTGGCGCTCTACCACTAGACCACACCGCCGCCCTGTAAATTATCAATAAATAATAATAAATATAACGTCAATTATACATGTGTAAATATAAATCAATTATGTATGTTGTTGTAATTTACCTAAATCAGCTAGACCAGCAGCAGTGACGTTACTCGAAGGGCCGGCAGCAGCGGCGATATTCGAAGGGCCGGCAGCAGCGGCGATACTCGAAGGGCCGGCAGTAGTGGGGATACTCGAAAGACCGGCAACAGTAAGGATACCAGAAAGATTGACTGCAACAGCAGCACTCGAAGGGCCGGCAGTAACAGGGATACTAGGATTGGCTCCAGCGGCAGCACTCGAAGGGCCGGCAGCAGCAGGAATACTAGGATTGACTCCAGGGGCAGCACTCGAAGAGCCGGCAGCAGCAGGTATGTTAGGTTTGGCTGCAGCGGCAGCACTTAAAGAGCCGGCAGTAGCAGATATGTTAGGATTGGCTGTAGCGGCAACACTCGAAGAGCCGGCAGCAGGTATGTTAGGATTGGCTGCAGCAGCAGCACTCGAAGAGCCGGCAGCGGTGGAACTCGAGGAGCCAGCAGCAGTAGTAATACGCGAAGAGCCGGCAGCAGTAGCGGTATGCGAAGGGCTAGTAGCGTCCGGAGGAACGGACATATCGGACTCTCGGAACAAGAGCTCCATGTCTGTCATATCAATCTGAAATATTTTTAATGTATATTAAAATTAAAAATAAAATAAACATGTTATAAATATGCATTTATTTTTATACTTACATCATCTTCACATTCGTAAGTCATTTTTGTTGAGGAAATCATTTTTTTTACGAGCGACGAGCGACGATGCAATGACAACAATAACTGATGGCAGAAAACGAGATGTTTATCTCATAAAGACGAAACGTTTGTCATTAACATAAAATAACAAAGAAAAACGTAAGTCGTGACAAACTATTGTACGCGGTCATTAATGCCTTCTCAACTGAGATAGTGCAATTCTATCGTGCACGTTACATGCACTATAAAAATCTCAAATTCAGGTGAAAAGGCATTAATGATTGCGTGGTACATACAATAGTCTTTGACGTCTTAGAGCCTTTGCACAAGACTCTCGTATAATAATGTATGTAACGTAATGTAACGTGCAATGTTAACACATAAGAAACGTATCGGTTACGGTGTTATATATGAGAGACTGCATGAGAGAATCGATCTCGATCCGAGGCATTTATTAGGTAAGTATATATAACGCCGTAATTGATACGTTTCTTGTGCGTTGACCTATGTTACGTTATATGCTATCACACGAGTCTTGTGCGAATTTTTTACATTTGTCTCTGCTTAATTTATGTCCACAATAATAAGTACTTACGTGTCTCTCTGCTTATTTTCCTTCTTTTGAGAATGGCACTCGAGCGACGAGCGACGAGCGACGATACAACGATTGCAACGAGCAACGAACGATGCGACCGACGGGCGACACGGGCGACGATGCGATGATCAACAATTGCGAAACGCAACTTTTGTGTTGTGGCGCCTTCGCTTTTGTGGTGCATAGCATTGATTGGTTGATCAAAAAATTTTTATAAGATGGTAACATTGGTAAAATGGTAACATTGGGCGCGTTCAGCAGACAAAGCAGACCAGTAAGCGCTTAGTAATTCTGTAATAATACGATTGGTTCTTGCCTTTAGTTCTTTACTGGATTTAAAGCCGGTATTCATAATCAGATCTTATTTCAAGACCGTTTTAAGTAATATCTTAAGATGTCATGAACCAATCACAGAGCAGTATTAGCGTCTTAAGACATTACTTAAGACAATCTTGAAGACTTGAAGATCGTCGCCCGTGTCGCCCGTCGCATCGTTCGATGCTCGTTGCAATCGTTGTATCGTCGCTCTTCGAGTATCGCAGCTGCTGCCGGCCCTTCGAGTAACGTCACTGCTGCTGGCCTCGCTGATTTAGGTAAATTACAACAACATACATAATTGATTTATATTTACACATGTATAATTGACATGTATATTTATTATTATATATTGATGACTTACTTTTTTATTATAGCACAAAGAGGAAGGGGCACGAAAGCCGGCAAACATCGCAAGGCAAAAACCTTCTTTCAGTTCTTGTTCCATATGAGTGACACGTACAGTAGTCACTATTATGAAAGAGGAAGAGGAAGAGGAAGAGGAAGAGGAAGAAGGGATGGAGGAAGAAGAAGAGGAAAAGGGAATGGAGAAAGAGGAAGAGGCAGAAGAAGAAGTCAAGGAAATTAAGCACACAGCAGCATATACAAGGTAAACTTATGTGCAAGATTTTATACAAATCCTTATAATACTCAATATTTGGTACATTAAAAAATATAATCATATATTTATTTAGATTTAAGTAAAGATATCTAATTCTGAATGAATATGTGACTATACTAACAAGTAAATATCTAAATTCAAAAACTTATTGTGACACACGCAACTTTTCTATTTCAGATTGGAGAACTGCTCGTATCGAGACTAGTACGTCCAGGTACAGCGGAAGTAATTTATAAAACACTGAAGGATGCGACTAAAGCAGTTGAAACTTGTCATCGAGAATTAGACGGCCATCCAATAAAATGTCTTCTCGTTAATCCACGCCCCAAAAATAATCCAACTGGGCAAGCCGTCCGATCTTTCACGGAGTCGAGACATAGTATTAGCTCGAGTTATGTACAACCAAGTTTAGGAGCGGTGCATCGCGCATTATTCGACGATCCCTAATTGAACGTATCCATTTTGATATAAATTAATAAATAATATGAAGAATATTTTTAATTTTTTTGTAGTAACTTTTAAATTTGTTTTTTTTTATGAAACAACAAAACACAGAATGCGCAACTCCAATTCCCAGGTGTAATTGTATTAATAAACTTATATCACTCATTCATTATCTTTAGTTTATATGCTGTTTGTACGGACAATATTACGAGATTTGTATTTTTGTGTAAGTTTTGTAATAAAAAAAAAACAACATGGTCTCGATTTTGTACCCGTACCGTCATTATCTACTATAATTTCTGCGTGGCCCACGTTACTTTGTATATGCGCGAGAATAAATTGTATGTTATATATATGCAGCACATAATTTTATTAGGTCTAAATATCGCTAGTGGAAAATGTATATCTCATATTTATTAATTATATTCGCTTAATGTAAGTTTTATTGTTAATGTATACGCTAATGTAAAAGGTATCTCGAATCTATTAATTAAATATAAAATATGTGTATTTAAAGTGTTTATGAAAAATTCAATTTAATTGAGCGTCATACACCGACTCTATCCTCTCTATCTCCGTTCCGGGTCACATCTCCCGCATAATTCGCGTCTTATCTAAAAAATTAATATTTAGGTAAAAGTAAATATCCATTACTTAAAATTTAGTAATTCGTTAGATTGTAGATCTTTTCTAATTAGTAGATTTTTATCACACTTACCGACACCGATAATTGTCGGTAATTAGTTACAGAACACGTGCCCAGCGGGCAGCGTCATGAAACTCATTACGTTATATATATATATATATATATATATATATATTTTACACATGCACAAATTTGCAACACGAAGTCATCAAAGAACATGGCACCACTCATAAGGGGTTTTGGGGTCCCGGTTAATTTTGATGGGGCGATATGTTACTCTCTAGACCTTCCCGATAAAAAGTCTTGCAGGGCACAACCTCTGAAAATCAACCGTTTTCGAGATATTTAACTCTGAAACTATTAAAAAAAAAACTATTTTTTGCCGTTTTTCGTGTTTTTTTAACAACTTTTTCGCTGAAAATGTTTTTATTCACATACCTTAGACTTATGGTAAGAAAGGGAAAACACAATTACCACCCTACCCCGCATATTGGGCCTCTAGATTGCCCACCGGGGCACAATTTACCATAAAAAAGGTCGTTTTTCGTCATCCTTTTGTCTTTTCACAACTAATTATTGCGTGATTTGCATTTCTGGAGCTATGAAATAAAATGAAAAGAACAAAAATGCTTTCTCATAAAGTATTTATTCCCACCACACTTACTTATTTGTGTGACACGAAATAGTAACTAAGGAGAAACATGTTTCCTACTTGTACTTTTAACATTTACATTTACTACCAAAAAATAATAATAAGAGTTTTTTCTATTTTTTATTAATTAACAGCTCTTTCAGCTGCATCAAATGTAGTTTCGAGCAATCTGTTTGATGGATATTTTACGTTTGGCTGGTGCCTCGCGAAACCCAGGTACCACAGGACACTACTCACATGAGCACACGTCCCTAAGGTTCGCGCTCCAGCTTTACACGTACAGTAGTATCCAACGATATTTGCATCAATGTCTTCGTCATCTACGTCATTGTCATCATCGTTGTCTTCATCATTACCTTTATACGCAATAAATATCTGATGTTTCGTCGCGTTACGAAAGCGTGAATACACCCGGATTCTTATAAAACCTGGATCTGTGAAATGTTGGTCTAATTGATACTCCTCGCCACCATCATGCTGAATCTTATCCTGGACATAAGAAGGAGCAAGGCGTACTTGGTACGTACCAACCGTTAAATATCTCAAATATTCCATGGATAACCGTGGGAAGTCGGCAATATAAAAATGACGCAACACTACCCATTGGGCATTTCGTTGACATAATCTCTCCTGTTCAACCCGAGCCTGCACGACGTTAACTGTATTAGATTTCTCTAAGAGGTACCTCGCGAAGTCAGCATCAGCACCTTCCATGGAAACAAGGGGATGGTATTTGTTAATAATTGCGCCAGCAATATTGTAGAAATCACCCAAATGTTCTAGGTGGTACATGTGCACAACTCCATCAAAGAATTTAAAAATAGACTTAATATGACCATTCCTCATCTCTACAATCCAGCGAGTTTTGGTAACCAACCGAGACTCATTCGCCTCCATCGTGTCCAGTTGCCTCTGATTTTTTTTTAGCAACGCTGGCATTTTGACGTTAATGCCCAACTCCTGCAGCAAAGGTAGGGCATCTCTGTACCCTCTATCCAATATAAAAACGTCGCCATCATGAAACCATGCTCGCATATTAACGGCATCTCTTCTAAATTCATTTTCTAAGAGTTTTGCATCGTTGTTCTTGCCATCGGCAAAGTAAGGCCCTTGTATTGCAAGAATATATCCGTCAGCCGCAACAAGCAACACAGGTTTTAGTAAGTGCCTGCCTTTGTGCATTGAATAAGTTTGCCGTAAAACCCTATGATTGCTGCTCTTATGAGAATATGAATATAGACTATACCAACTATACCATGTACCATCAATATAGACTATAATTCTTGGTATATGAGGGTCAGGATTCTAAAGCTCGTTGGTAAAATCAGGAACGTGTGTTCTAATATATTCATCCCTGGTAATTGCGTTAAAGCCGATGTTATGGGGAACAAATCTAACCAAAAGCGATTTTCTAACGTTTTCTACAGTTAAACTAACTGCTTGCCTACTTGGATAATCAAAAATAACTTTTAAGAAATAGTCAGACAAGCCTTGTTTCAACTTACAGAGAAAAGTGAGCAAGTCTTTTTTGCTAATACTTCTCTCACCCTTACCATCTTTTCGAGGTACAGGGTCACATTGCTGATACAAATCGACAAACTGCTGTTTGTTTATTGGTGCTAATTGCTCAAAATCAGCATCAGTAAAATTCTTTTCACTGTTAAAACGATTAGCTTTTGCTGCTAACCTCATACCTTGTAATTCTCGGCCTTTTATTTTATAAGGTCTATTTATAAATCTAATTAAAGGAAAATATTCTTCTGATACATTGCCTTCCTCGTCCAAATGAGCAGCACAACATTTAGTGTCGCTCGTAACAAAAATATTTAAAGAAATGAAAATATTTATTTTACAGGAGTCTGTGAGTTTGTGGATTTCTTCAACATTCTGACAAATGAAACAACAATTGTTTCTTCTGGAGGAAGCGACATTAATTCGTAATGTTTCAGGATTATTTTCCATGATTTGGATTTCCTGTTGGATGGACACATTACAATTAAAACATATACGAGTATCGACAACCACTTCCATTGGGTCTTGGTCAAAGCCATTACGACAAAAGATAGCTATGTCACAAACCAAGTCGTTTTCCCATATCCTCACTATTTGTCGCGCGTGTGACCTGCGATCACAAACGTAACAATTCTGCCGGTTCATTTCCACAAGCAGCCAAAAGATCGTCCTTCTATGTTCTTTCGTCGTAATATCGAGAGCTTCCGGGATGTAGCGTCGATTGTTCGTAGTACGCACGATTCTTCGTGCACGCGCACCGCCGTGCGACTCGTGTAACGAGCAAGTACGCGGTAAAGAGTTTATTTGAAACCGAGCCACGAGGAGATATGTTTTACACACCGCGAGATTAATCGTAGAGAGATTAGTCGCGAATACTTTTTCAATCGAGAACGCAATCTGATACACGCCTACATATACTGAACGACAGATTTGGGAATGAGCGCGACCGGGCTTCTTCTTCCGCGGTTCGTGACTCTTTGCCGAGCTTTTTGTGCGTCGCAAGCACGGACTGGCAAAAAACAAAAACAAGCGCTCGGATAGCTAAGGCAATATACCTAACGCCCCTCGCCGCGGTCCCCGCGTCGCCTTAGCTATCCGAGCGCTTGTTTTTGTTTTTTGCCAGTCCGTGCTTGCGACGCACGGAAAGCTCGGCAGAGAGTCACGAACCGCGGAAGAAGAAGCCCGGTCGCGCTCATTCCCAAATCTGTCGTTCAGTATATGTAGGCGTGTATCAGATTGCGTTCTCGATTGAAAAAGTATTCGCGACTAATCTCTCTACGATTAATCTCGCGGTGTGTAAAACATATCTCCTCGTGGCTCGGTTTCAAATAAACTCTTTACCGCGTACTTGCTCGTTACACGAGTCGCACGGCGGTGCGCGTGCACGAAGAATCGTGCGTACTACGAACAATCGACGCTACATCCCGGAAGCTCTCGATATTACGACGAAAGAACATAGAAGGACGATCTTTTGGCTGCTTGTGGAAATGAACCGGCAGAATTGTTACGTTTGTGATCGCAGGTCACACGCGCGACAAATGGTGAGGATATGGGAAAACGACTTGGTTTGTGACATAGCTATCTTTCGTCGTAATGGCTTTGACCGAGACCCAATGGAAGTGGTTGTCGATACTCGTATATGTTTTAATTGTAATGTGTCCATCCAACAGGAAATCCAAATCTTGGAAAATGATCCTGAAACATTACGAATTAATGTCGCTTCCTCCAGAAAAAACAATTGTTGTTTCATTTGTCAGAATGTTGAAGAAATCCACAAACTCACAGACTCCTGTAAAATAAATATTTTCATTTCTTTAAATATTTTTGTTACGAGCGACACTAAATGTTGTGCTGCTCATTTGGACGAGGAAGGCAATGTATCAGAAGAATATTTTCCTTTAATTAGATTTATAAATAGACCTTACAAAATAAAAGGCCGAGAATTACAAGCTTTTTTACAAGGTATGAGGTTAGCAGCAAAAGCTAATCGTTTTAACAGTGAAAAGAATTTTACTGATGCTGATTTTGAGCAATTAGCACCAATGAACAAACAGCAGTTTGTCGATTTGTATCAGCAATGTGACCCTGTACCTCGAAAAGATGGTAAGGGTGAGAGAAGTATTAGCAAAAAAGACTTGCTCACTTTTCTCTGTAAGTTGAAACAAGGCTTGTCTGACTATTTCTTAAAAGTTATTTTTGATTATCGTTACATCCACCCACGGAAAATTTGAAACCTTCATTCAGACGATAAGTTACCCTATAGACGATAAGTTACCATGTGGATGATAAGTTACCATGTTACCATTTAGACGATAAGTTACCATATGGATGATAAGTTACCATGTTACCATTTAGACGATAAGTTACCATATGGATGATAAGTTACCATGTTACCATTTAGACGATAAGTTACCATATGGATGATAAGTTACCATGTTACCATGTAGACGACAAGTTACCATGTAGATGATAAGTCACCATGTTACCATTTAGACGATAAGTTACCATGTAGATGATAAGTCACCATGTTACCATTTAGACGATAAGTTACCATATAGATGATAAGTCACCATGTTACCATTTGAACAATAAGTTACCATATAGACGATAGGTTGCCATGTCACTATATAAATAAGAGGTTATCATAGATAATAAGTCAATATGGAGAACTACCCTTCTTTTCCTCTCGACAACTCAACCCTTCCACTCAACTACCCCCACTACCTGACGGACGGAAAACCGAAGACATGTCCATATAAGGAGGGAAATCGAGGTGACCAGTGACGCAACCCTTCTCCCTCTCGATAACTTAACCCTTCCACTCAACCACCCCCGCCACCGAGCGAGTGGAAATATAAGAGCGAGCACCCCAAGGGACGTAGTCAGTATTCTCGCCGTTATCCTCCGGAAGTGAGCTCAACTCTCCAGCTCAGAGTAAGCATTACATCCTCCTATATCCGAAATCTTTTATATCCTCCTACATCCAAACTCTCAAAACTCACGCGTATTAGTATAACCTTGTGTATTTTCTCTCTTGTAACATTCGATAGCATAAACTCGTGTATTTTCATATTGTAATATTCGACGGCATAACTTTGGGTATTTTCTCACTTGTAATATTCGGCAGCATAACCTCGTATATTTTCATATTGTAATATTCGACGGCATAACTTTGGGTATTTTCTCACTTGTAATATTCGGCAGCATAACCTCGTGTATTTCCATATTGTAATATTC
The DNA here is from genome assembly GCA_030770255.1 of Temnothorax ravouxi. NCBI lineage: Eukaryota > Metazoa > Arthropoda > Insecta > Hymenoptera > Formicidae > Temnothorax > Temnothorax ravouxi. The sequence goes on from JASTWP010000502.1 coordinate 39,441, forward strand.
GACAGCATCACCTCGTGTACTTTCAAGCGTCACCACGTGGCGTAGCGTTTCAAGCATCATCGCGCGCTCTGTAGCGTCACCACGTGGCGTAGCGTTTCAAGCGTCACCACGCGCTCTGTAGCGTCATCTCGCGCCATCTTGATTCTGTAGCGTCACCGCGTGGCCTTAGCGTCACCCCGCGCCATCTTGATTCTGTAGCGTCACCGCGTGGCCTTAGCGTCACCCCGCGCCATCTTGATTCTGTAGCGTCACCGCGTGGCCTTAGCGTCACCCCGCGCCATCTTGATTCTGTAGCGTCACCGCGTGGCCTTAGCGTCACCCCGCGCCATCTTGATTCTGTAGCGTCACCGCGTGGCCTTAGCGTCACCCCGCGCCATCTTGATTCTGTAGCGTCACCGCGTGGCCTTAGCGTCACCCCGCGCCATCTTGAAACAGGACCAGGCACGGTTACTCTTAAAATTCATCGAAGGTTTAGTTGTAGTTTGTGCATTTGTAACCTAACTTTAGCTTTTGTATAAGAATCTGTATAACTCTTTTGTAATACACTATCATTTAAATCGAGCTTCTGCATTTCATGAATTCTTCTACTAATCCTACACATCCTACGCCAATTCCCCGCCGCAGGATCAGTTCATTGAGTAACCTATAAGAGTATGTCAATTTCAAGCCTTCCTTTTGCGTCACATTTGCATCCGAAGCAGTGCTGTACGAGCGGCACGCTATCGTTTGCGAGCGTGTGAAGAGGGGCAGTGCTGCACGCGCGGCACGCTCACTCGCTATCGCAACAGGAACGCATCGCGTCAAGTTGACCTCCAGTTCTTCCTGCGCTACACCCACGCTCGTGGCAGTGCTGTACGCGCGGCACGCTACCCCTGTGAAAACGTGGCGATAGGGACCACTGAAGCGTATTTTTCTTGGTTATATCCAACTAAATGAAGATAAATGCCGAAAGGGCGGCGAGCAGGACTTAAACACCGAATTCGAAGATTAAACCGTCTCCTCCACGCCTCCTCTCTCAATCCAGTGTTAGGAGTCGAATACCGCGAGGACCCAGAATACGAACGATACTTTGCCGCGAGCCCCGCGCGCAAGGCGGGCGCTACTCCCAAAATAATCAGTGACGTAACGTGTACCAATCTCTGTAAACCGATCACTACCTCGGGCACCAGGCGTTGGATCCTTGCCCAACGCAGAACCGCGAGTGACGATCGCCATCTGCCTTACATACCGCTACGTAAAGAGGAATCACGCGCGAATTATCGCACGTTGCTCGAGAACCGGCCATATCGACTAACCCGCATCACGGAGCCTGAGAGACCGTCGACCCCACCGTATAAGTTCATCGAGTCCATCAGGGAGGACGACCCCCGCCGAGGCTACTATTACCGACGCCGTGCCGAGATCCTCCACGCGCGATACGACACCTGCATGCCTGAGCATTGGGGCACCGCCGAGCATCCTATAGAAATCGACGACTAAAGGTAAGTGACGACGCCCCTAGATTTAATCAACGCGGCATGAGTGAACTCCCGACGCGACGCCCCGCGCGACGCCTGACGCCGCTAGCCTCCAGAATCGCGCGCCGAAATTGGTTATCTCGCGCCGTTTGCGTTTTCACTATTTGTCACCAAAATCGAAACAGTAGACACTACCTTTGCGAAGAGTGCTTCCGCGATCTGACCAGCGAACAGCGCAGCCAATACGACCTCCTGGTCCGTCACTATATGCACGTCGGGTACCGCTACAAGGTCGAAGAGTGTGATTCATGCGACGTCGTGCTCGGTGAAATTAAAAACCCTTCCGCATGTACCACGTGTAGCGAGATATTTCTTGACGTGAGACGCTCAGTGGAGCACGAAGGGGGAGAGCAATATCTAGAGCGCGAACCAACGATAATCGCTATCACTCAAATAAAGGGCTGATATTTTGTTGCCCATGTGCCCCGGGCACCCTGTAAATCGACAGTCCCCAGGAATAATTCCGCCCCCTAGCCCCCTTAGAGCGTGGTTGATGACCGGCGTCTGCGTGTGGTCACTATTCTTCCGAAATAAAACCACCGGAGTCATTATTTGCGAAGATTGCCAGCTCGGTAAATATCAGTCCCTCCGGCAAGATTTTGAGGGCACCCTGAGACACTTCGTGCAATTCGGGCCACTGACGGAGTTCCCAACGTGCAGCGAGTGTGCCAAGGTTTTAGCTGACTATCGTCCCACCTTCGAATGCTATGCGTGTACTAGGGCAGAAAGTTCTTTTGAGCGATACTTGTCAAACCCGTTAAATCAGGGTAGCGCGTTGTTTAACTTGAACCTCCCGGTGAGGGTACGGATCGGACAAACGGTTTGGTAGCGAGTTTCCGGCTAGCGAATCACCCCGGTCGCAGTATCCCCGGGTAGGATCTTTCGGTCCGACGACCCGATAAAGCGACCCGGTCCCGTGAACGACCCGAGCACCGCCTTCGCGGCCGCGACTCATTGGGACGTGACATTATCTAAGTAGGCAAGCAGTTAGTTTAACTGTAGAAAACGTTAGAAAATCGCTTTTGGTTAGATTTGTTCCCCATAACATCGGCTTTAACGCAATTACCAGGGATGAATATATTAGAACACACGTTCCTGATTTTACCAACGAGCTTTACAATCCTGACCCTTATATACCAAGAATTATAGTCTATATTGAATGTACATATTCATATTCTCATAAGAGCAGCAATCATAGGGTTTTACGGCAAACTTATTCAATGCACAAAGGCAGGCACTTACTAAAACCTGTGTTGCTTGTTGCGGCTGACGGATATATTCTTGCAATACAAAGGCCTTACTTTGCCGATGGCAAGAACAACGATGCAAAACTCTTAGAAAATGAATTTAGAAGAGATGCCGTTAATATGCGAGCATGGTTTCATGATGGCGACGTTTTTATATTGGATAGAGGGTACAGAGATGCCCTACCTTTGCTGCAGGAGTTGGGCATTAACGTCAAAATGCCAGCGTTGCTAAAAAAAAATCAGAGGCAACTGGACACGATGGAGGCGAATGAGTCTCGGTTGGTTATCAAAACTCGCTGGATTGTAGAGATGAGGAATGGTCATATTAAGTCTATTTTTAATTCTTTGATGGAGTTGTGCACATGTACCACCTAGAACATTTGGGTGATTTCTACAATATTGCTGGCGCAATTATTAACAAATACCATCCCCTTGTTTCCATGGAAGGTGCTGATGCTGACTTCGCGAGGTACCGCTTAGAGAAATCTAATACAGTTAATGTCGTGCAGGCTCGGGTTGAACAGGAGAGATTATGTCAACGAAATGCCCAATGGGTAGTGTTGCGTCATTTTCATATTGCTGACTTTCCACGGTTATCCATGGAATATTTGAGAGATTTAACGGTTGGTACGTACCAAGTACGCCTTGCTCCTTCTTATGTCCAGGATAAGATTCAGCATGATGGTGGCGAGGAGTATCAATTAGATTTCACAGATCCAGGTTTTATAAGAATCCGGGTGTATTCACGCTTTCGTAACGCGACGAAACATCAGATATTTATTGCGTATAAAGGTAATGATGAAGACAACGATGATGACAATGACGTAGATGACGAAGACAATGATGCAAATATCGTTGGATACTACTGTACGTGTAAAGCTGGAGCGCGAACCTTAGGGACGTGTGCTCATGTGAGTAGTGTCCTGTGGTACCTGGGTTTCGCGAGGCACCAGCCAAACGTAAAATATCTATCAAACAGATTGCTCGAAACTACATTTGATGCAGCTGAAAGAGCTGTTAATCAATAAAAAATAGAAAAAAAACTCTTATTATTATCTTTTGGTAGTAAATGTAAATGTTAAAGGTACAAGTAGGAAACATGTTTCTCTTTAGTTACTATTTCGTGTCACACAAATAAGTAAGTGCGGTGGGAATAAATACTTTATGAGAAAGCATTTTTGTTCTTTTCATTTTATTTCATAGCTCCAGAAATGCAAATCACGCAATAATTAGTTGTGAAAAGACAAAAGGATGACGAAAAACGACCTTTTTTATGGTAAACTGTGCCCCGGTGGGCAATCTAGAGGCCCAATATGTGGGGTAGGGTGGTAATTGTGTCTTCCCTTTCTTACCATAAGTCTAAGGTATGTGAATAAAAACATTTTCAGCGAAAAAGTTGTTAAAAAAACACGAAAAACGGCAAAAAATAGTTTTTTTTTTAATAGTTTCAGAGTTAAATATCTCGAAAACGGTTGATTTTCAGAGGTTGTGCCCAGCAAGACTTTTTATCGGGAAGGTCTAAAGAGTAACATATCATCGCCCCATCAAAATTAACCGGGACCCCGAAACCCGTTATGAGTGGTGCCATGTTCTTTGTGTGTGTACTCTCGTGTGTAAGGTACGTATGTGTAGCGATCAGCTAATCGCAACTATCACCAATTATCTGGTGATAGCTGCAACCAGAAATTATTGCCGATACACCGTGACATTATCTCATCATATCTGTGAGTGAGTGAAGGTTTTATTGTTGATATATTGCGATATCTCTGAAACAATATCTCTTTCTGTGAGTGAGTGAATTGTTTGCTAACAGGTTACATACAGCGGACGGTGAGTTGCGTCGACACCGCTCCTGCTTATTTATCTGTACCCGCGCGGCCCACACACACACATAACAAGGTATATAACTATTTTCTTTTAAGGTGCCTTTTCACGCTGACACTCGACACTCATTTTCAGCAAGTGAAAATCTTCAGAAATAATATCTTTTATTTATATATGTATCCATACAATATTATTACTTGAAATTAACAATGCGTTTTATTTATGTATTTATGGAAAAAAACAATGAAAAAGTTATCACAATTGCTGAATTGGCTGCGCTAATTCAGAGTTTATTTTTGTTACTCCTTTTATCAAAATATCGTATTTTTTTTCATATTTGACTGTGTTATTTTTTTGAGTAACAACAGTAATTTATTTTAATAAAATGACAAATCAAAAGTATGTAAACATGGGATATGTTGACTCATATTAAGGTATGTTTAGTTTGACTTGCTGTGGCCGTGAGCGTGAGACGTATGTGACTATGTGATTTGCTACCTATAATACTGATAAAAGCTGCTAGATATATATTTATTTTATATCAACGAAAAATACTGATAGAAGCTGCTAGATATATATTTATATTTAATATTTTTATATTGAAGAAAGCTACATCTAAAACAGTTAACAATTTTCTGCAATAGCATTTTGTTATTTGATAGCTTATTTGATAGCTAGCGAACTTACCTTACTATCGGGGCAAGCTGGTTACAATGCAGCATGTTCATATTTTACTTATTACAAAGAAACTATACAGTATAAAGGATCGTTTCTGCTATGAAAATGTTGAGAAAGGTTCTCTCTATCATATTAGTACTGTTTAATCATGATAATTAGTTGTTTAAAAATCAAATGCTGAAATTGTGAAAACTGTGTCAACGAGCTCCGACCTTCCCTACTGATGTGCACCAGTTTAGGAAGTTCTTCAAAATAAAACAAATATATAAATTTGTCCGATGACAAATAAATAGATTAAGACTGGTAGAACAAAATTAATTTAAATAAATAAGTGGATATATGTGCATGAATAAAATAATTTATTTTGTGCAATAATTAGAGCAATATAAATAAATGTTTAAAAAAGACTATTTTAAAGCTATTATAGGTAAATATGCATATTAGGTCAAATCTCACCGATGACTTTGACCTTGACATATGTCGTCAAGGTCATCGTTCTGAGTAATCTTCAGAAGGTTTTAGCTGGCGGTCATTGTTTATTAAAAAGTTATAAATAAAAAAGTTTGAAAAATATTGCAGTTATTTTGAGTGCTAATAGACATAAGTGATTGATATTTATGTGGAAATAGTACATGTATGAACAAAGAAAAATTATTTAAAGTTTGATGAATCTCTGAACGTTTATGAAGATGTCTTGCAATTGCTATATGGGACCAGAAGTGGTACTGTGTAGTATTATATAATAACGGCATTCTCTCAGATTTCTTTGAAACTTTAAATTTGAAAAATGTTTTGGGATAAAAATTTAAAGGACAAACCTGTGTGAAGTTAACACCCCATTTTTGAAATTTTGAAATTCTAAAAGTTGTTCCGGATTGTTCTACACTTGTTCTAAATTGTTCCATAAAAATTTTGTTCCAGGCTTCCCGTTTTAAAACTATCGTGTTTTCTACTGGAACAACTCAAAACAAAATTTTTAAGACAAGAACAAGATCCTAAAGGGTACTTTACTCTTCATCGAAAAAATTTGTTTTCCGATTTTCTTGGTTAAAAATCTTGTCTCAGGTTTCTCGTTTTAAAACTATTGTATCCTCCACTAGAACAACTCAGAACAAAATTTTTATGACTAGAACAGGATCCTAAAAGGTACTTTACTCTTCATCGGAAAAATTTATTTTTCGATTTTCTTGGTTAAAAATCTTGTTCCAGGCTTCTCGTTTTAAAACTATTGCATCCTCCACTAGAACAACTCAGAACAAAATTTTTAATAAGACCAGAACAAGATTCTAAAGGGTGCTTTACTCTTCATTAGAAAAATTGATTTTTCGATTTTCTTGTATATATGTTAATGTTATATGTATATAGGTATATTTCTTAATCCAGTAAACATAAAATGTTTCAAATCGCGACATATAACGTTTCGAAGACGTCATTAAGGCGTTTTAACAACTGCTAGTAAAATTAATTCGATATTCAATCTTTGATTGCGGAATTCTTGTTTATTACGCTTTTCTAAATATTTTAATTATTTAAATAAGCGTGTTAGAGGCATGTCTTTCAATTGCAGCTTGCTTTTTGAACAAACGGATTGGTGAAAGAGGTTTTTTATCGATTATTTATCGGTGTTTTTCAACCACCCGTTTATACTGTTTTCTCAGGCTAAATCTGTGAGTAATGTATTATTTTTCTTTACGTTTTATCTCAAGTGATTCGAGTTTAGTTATTTAATGTTTTACGTGCAACATAGTCAAGCAGAACGGAGACGAGTGTTGTATTATCTGTATGTATATTATAGTTTATTAATACAATAATATTTTATTTAAAAATAGCCAAAATATTTTAAAACATCCAACTAAAGCAGTTTCTAGATAATGACTATATTGCACAATTTAGAAATATTATACAATATAATTGTACAATAATATTGATTGTCTAGGAGCCGTTTAACGTAACGCGAATCACTTGGTTACATTATGTATAAACATATTGCATATTGCATAAATTCATTTTACTTTTTTACAGATTGCTTCAAGAACGGGGAGGGGGGGGAGAATACTATATATATATCGGCTGCTATATAGCGCTGTTGGCTGCTATTAGCGCTAAAATTTGGTATATTGACCTTTCATTGGCATTATATAAGGATTGCCATAGCGCTGTCAAATTTCGGCTGCTATTAATGGTCAAATTTAATTTTCCAGATTAATCCAATTATATATACATAATAAAAAAATCAGTTTATAAGTAAATAGAATCACTTTTTGACAGGCAACATGTCTGTGCACGCAAAGAAACATATAACCTTGATGCCTGCAGAGAGAAATATAATTGTCCAGGGCCAATGGCTGACGGACATACACGTGGATTATTTCTATCAACTTGTACAAAATTGTTCCGATTATAGGCCAGTAGAAACATGTCCAATACAACTTCTTGATACGATACAACCTGTATCACAAGATAAAAAACACATCCAAATACTGTGTAGTTCGTCACATTGGGTGTGTAGTTATTATGATACAAAAAATATATTTATATATGATTCTTTAAATAATAAAACATTGTGTAAAGATCATGAGCAATTCTTGGAAAGATTATTTCCAACGCATAACTTTAAAAAACATCCCATCAAATTTCCTACTGTGCAATATCAATTAAACAGTAAAGATTGTGGTGTTTTTGCTATAGCTTTTGCTACTTCATTGTTATTTAATATTAAACCTGACAAAGTAAAGTACGAACATAAGTTTATGCGTTCACATTTGATACAAATTTTGGAAAATAATGTTATTAAACATTTTCCTCAGGATTTGCAATGTGCTAATCCTCAAAAGGTACTTCCATTAGCAGTGATAAGAGATAAAGAGGCTAAAGCGACTGCTCAACGTATGAAAAGACATTTTAAAAGTAATTACGCTGAAGAATGTCGGGCAAAAAAACAAGATTTAGAAAATCGCGCTACACAGCAGCAACTATACAAAAAGAATTTATCAAATAATCGTACTCAAGATTCACAAGGTGCTATTTCTCAAAGAGTATTTCCATTAGCGATAATAAAAGCGACAGAAACTGAAGCAATTGCTAAAAGTGCAGACACATTTTGAAAGTAACTGTGCTACAAAATCTTGTGCAGAGCAACAGGATTTAAACAATCGCGCTATTATAAAGCAACAGCGATCCAAACAAAATTTAGAAAAAAAAGTAATTTTAAAGCCTGAAGAAAAAGATATAATTATTTGAGGCGAATGGATTGCGGACGATCATATTGATCATTTCCATACACTTTTGCGAAGTTGTTCAGATTATGAACCTGTCGGAACATGGCAAATCCAAAATTCAACGTATACCAGAAGATAGAAAACATATACAAATATTGCACAGTTTGTTAGCTCCATTCAATTGTCCAGATCCAAAATATAATAATGTGAATGGACATTGGGTATGTAGTTATTACGATACAACAAATATATATATATCTATGATTTACAAAATAGAAAAAAATTGCACGAACATCACAAGATATTTTTGAGAAAATTATTTCCAGAATACGAATTTAAGAACAATCCTGTCGAATTTTCTACTGTGCAATCTCAACTAAACTGTAATGATTGCGGAGTTTTTGCTATAGCTTTTGCGATTTTATTATTGTTTGATAGCAATGCGTTCACATTTATTGAAGATTTTCGAATCAAAAACAATTGAACATTTTTTTCAAGATTCACAAAATGATGCTCAGACAGTGCTTCCATTAGCAGTAATAAGAGATAGAGAGGCTAAAGCGACTGCTCTACGTATAAATAGTAGACATTTATATCAGAAAGATTCCTGTGAAAACGTTAGTAATACTGAAAATAATTGCGCTAAGAAACGTTATCGAGAGGAACAGGACTCGTCGGAAAACGATCGTGCTAAAAAACGTTGTTGATATCAGAATTCAGAAAACAATTGTGTTAATAATACTAAAATTAATCGCGCTAAAAAACGTTGTCGAGAGGAACAAAACTCGTCAAAAAATGATTGTGCTAAAAAATGGCGTCGATATCAGAATTTAGAAGACAATTGTGCTAAAAAACGACGTCAGTATAAAGACAATTTAGCAAATAATCGCCTTAATAAGCGAAAACGTTATCTTATACATTCTCAGCAAGAACGAGATAGACAAAGAAAATATTATCTTGAACATTCTCAGCAAAAACGAGATAGACAAAGAAAATATTATCTTGAACATTCTCAGCAAAAACGAGATAGACAAAGAAAATATTATCTTGAACATTCTCAGCAAAAACGAGATAGACAAAGAAAATATTATCTTGAAAATTCTCAGCAAAAACGAGATAGACAAAGAAAATATTATTTTCTACATTCTCAGCAAAAACGAGATAAACAAAGAAAATATTATCTTCTACATTCTCAGCAAAAACGAGATAAACAAAGAAAATATTATCTTCTACATTCTCAGCAAGAACGAGATAAACAAAGAAAATATTCTGATCGTAAATGGCTTTATAATAACCGATATTACGAGAAAAATTCTAAATACGTACCTGCAAACAAAATCACGTTATTGCCAAAAATATTACTAGAAAATATGCAAAATTTTGGTCACGAAATTACATACAATATCTTATTCCTGTGGCAATTGAAGACATCGAAAACAAACTTAATATTAAAAATTCTACTGAAAGACGATTAGAAGCCGAAAGAATCTTACGTTGATGTATGCGTATTCGAGATAGTTTAGTCAGCAAGATCTCTAAAATATTAGCTTTACTTAAAAAGAAATCAGACGTGTGCTTGACTCTTGCCGCTGAATGCTCTATAAATGACGATAAAATACGTGCATTATGTGGCACATCGGGACATACAGCTTCATCCAAAAATTATTTTATTGACACATATCATAACATTGCTTCATCACAACTGTTGGTAATTAGCAAGAAAAGTAAAACTACGAATGTATTACCTTTGCAACAAGCACGAGTCAAAAATCATGGTTATGCAATGCTTTGTGTAAAATTTATGATGATCCGTTGATGAAGATTCTAATCGATCGTTATGAAAAATTCCTCAAAACGATATCTACCTGTACTTTAAAGAAAATACCACATTTGTTAACAGATATTCATACATGTACGATAAAGAATTCTGATAGAAAGGGTCACACACATGCCTGTTACATTGATGCAACTCTTTGCAAAGCTCTATTTCTTCCGGTTTTATTATTATCACCTCATTTTCCAATGGTGAGATATATTAAACGTTTAATTTATCGCTTTAAAAACGCATTTAAGGCTTTTACTAAACGTTCCATGGATACACCTCGATATGTTTGTGCATCATGTGAGAGACTTTTATACAGAAGAAGTGTCTCTGAATTTAATAAGCTTAAAGCACGATTAGATATTCCAATTTGGAGAGATTTAATGGCACATTTAGAAAAACATAATGTTACTCCGCAATACATATGTCATTACTGTGAAAAAAATTCCGTGACGGATAAATGCCTGCATATTGCGTTTTAAATGATCGTATTGTACATGATCCACCTGAAGTAATATCATGTCTTAACCAGTTTGAAAAAATTCTCATACAAAGAGCTAAAGCTTTTCAAACTGTCGTTACAATGAAACTTGTTAGTAACAAGAAATTGCCTCACAGACAGATGGTACAAAAAGTAAAAGGTAGAACGTTTCATTTACCGGTACCTTTACAAGAAACATTGAATAAAATATGTCCTGATACTGATCCAATTAATATCAATCAGAACTGTACTTTGTATGTGTTAGAGGTATTCCGACAAAATCAAAAATGATTTGGGAAAAAATGGTAGACGTTAACAAGGTTTTTGACGCCTTAGTGTGGTTAAAAGAACATAATCCTTTATATTCTTATATTGTATTGCCAAATACTTGTAAAGAGTTTTCTTTACAAACGTCATTATTATTCGATCCAGATTTTGAAGTACAGGAGACAGAAAATGCTACTGAATTCGATTTGGATAATAAACGCGAATCGAGCCCAAAAAGTCCAACGCAAGAAAACAACGTAGACGCTACTTTAAATAATGAGCGTAAGACAATGTTAAGTCAGGTTCTTGACGAAGATAATGATGATCATTACGAGCAATATACTATTTACCCGTTATATGAAAAAAAAATTATGTAAAACTGATACCGCCTTATATCAAATGTTAAAAATAGCCGATTTGCCCTTGGACAATCGTGAGGCATCTTTAGATTTATTGTGTTTTCCAGATATATTTCCTCTTGGTATTAATGGACAACACCAAACTAGACGGATTAAACTTCACAACCATGAATTTGATAAATGTTGTTTGATGTCCAAACATCCACAAATCAGATTAAATATACAATTCGTATTTTTTCTGTATAATCTATATACTTTTCGTCAAACAAATCGTGATATTTATAGCAAACTAGGTACAACTAAGCGTTATACGGCTTCAGAATATTTAGAAGCACTACAGACAGATGTATTAGAATCTAACTTGAGTACAATATTCGCCACTATAAGAAATACGGAACAATATTGGCGTATACCAAGGAGTAATTTAAGATGTATGACGGAAGTATACGGACCTGCGACATGGTTCGTCACATGGAGTCCTGCTGAATAGGCTGATGCCTGACTTAGCTGCATATCTTCGTGAAGTAAATGAATGGCCTGACGATTCAACGCCCATTAGTGTACTCGTTGCTAAGGATCCCGTGTCAACGTCAAGGTTTCTTGATAACAAATTCAAAGCATTCCTTGATTTTATTTGTTCCAAAGATAACCCGATCGGAAAAGTGGCGCATTACTTCTGGCGACGAGAATACCAAGGTAGAGATATACAACATTTTCATTTATTAATTTGGATTGAAGATGCGCCAATTATTGGGAAATCTTCTGTTAAAGAAGTTTCTCAATTTATTTTGCAACACATAACTTGTGAAATGCCAGATCCAAAGATTTCACCATTGTTATACAGGCGAGTCAATACGCATCAACGACACAAACATAACGATTATTGTCTTCGTTCTAAAAAAGTAGGACGCAAAACGATTCGTGTGTGTCGTTTCGGGTTTCCTCGTCCTGTCACGGAAACGTTGATTTTGAAAGATGTCATAAGTTCGATAGCAGGTAGAAAACGATTGAAACATAGAAGTAGGCTTTATCATGTTCCTCGAAAACATGATGAGATCAATATAAATGATTATTATCCTGTTTTTCTTACGGTATTAGAAGGAAATGTCGATATACAATACGTAAGTGGAACATCCACGTTGCTTACTTGGTATATTACTAAGTACGTAAATAAACCAGGAAAATGTGAAATATCTGATGCTGTTCTTGATAGTAAAAATATGAAAAACAAATCATTGCGTCAACAACTTTGGAATTTTACTTTGCGAGCCACGAGTAATAGGGAATGGATCTCTTGAAGCCTCTGATGGAATGTGTGGTATTCCTTTATGGGGGCCTGATTAAAAAACAACTATAAAATGGTTAGATGTTAATCAGATACGGCGTAGAAAAGTTAAAACTTATAAGGAAATTGAAGCTCTTGACGGAGATTCTACAAATATATTTTGTCCATCTATAATAGATGAACATCATCCACGAAAACCGAAAGAATTGGAATCTATGTTTTATATGAGTTTGTACAGTGGTATATTTTAAAAAATAAACCACGAGGTAAAAATATTGAATACTACACGATGGAGAATGGTTATTATCTTAACGGCGACAGCGTGGACGTCTTATTAATCACTATAAATATGTCAATACGCAGCCGGAAAAATATTTCTTTTCATTAATGCTCTTGTTTAAACCGTGACGGAAAATAGAAGATCTTAAAGACGGATGTGATACATATACAGAAGCATTTTACAAGGAAAAGTTATATCTTACGGAAGCATTGCAATATCATGAAAAATTAGAAGAAGTGCGAAAAGCATTTGAAACTGCGGAGCAATTAGTTGAACAATATTTAAATGATTTGGAAAAACAGCATGAGTCTCAAGATGATCCCGATAATCCAAAAGGTGTTCAAAATATTGAGGCTGGTGAAGCGATGTAAGATTTTAAGGATTTTGGTGAAAAATTAGTTCAGGAAATCGATGTATCTGAAATGATTTCAAATCTGAACGCAGATCAAAGAAGAGTATTTGACGATGTGATCAACACCGTAACATCGCCGGATAATAAACAATTACTAAAATACGTTAGTGGAGAAGAAGGTACTGGCAAAAGTTTCTTAATTAAAACAACTGGATAAAACAAAATCTCCACAAGGATACTGCTGTAACAGCACCTACTGGTATAGCGGCGTATAATATCGGTGCTTTAACAAATCACAGGCAATGGCAGTTACCTGTTGAACATGGTGATCTCAGTCTCCTAAGTATACACCGTTATCAGATCATGTTTTGAAAGTTTTACGGGCAGATTTTAAAGATGTTAGTCTTATTATAATTGATAAAGTGTCAATATCTAATTTAACTTTCATGTATATACATTTACGACTATGTCAAATATTTGATATCATGGATGACGATTTCTTTGGTGGAAAGCATGTTCTTTTATTTGGAGATCTGCTTCAATTACCTCCTGTATGTGAAAATTTTATCTTTGTTTCACTATTAAAAGCAGAATTTAATAAATATATTGGCAGTGTGGGAACTACTCCTGAGGAATTGGTTGTGGCAAAAATTTCAATATGATGAATTGACGATCAATATGCATCAGCAAGGAGATACAGCTTATCGTGAATTACTCTCGAGAGTTCGTGTTGGTTTATTGACAACTTCTGATTATGAGATTCTCGAGAAAAGAAGAATATCATGGAAAGGTCAGTCTTTCGATGAAAGATTATACGAATTGTGTAATTTTATTGATAATTTGCCGCCTGATACTGTTTGTTTACTGCCTACTCGTCATTTGTGCGATGTTCTTAACACTGCAATGCTAAGTCGTATTGCTTCGAAAGAAATATTGTTAATTGCTGAAAATACGCTTGACTGTGATAATTATATTAAACGAAAGGTACAAAAGCGATTGACGGATAATGAAGACGATGATACTAATACAGCTGGGCTTTTGAAACAAATTACAATTAAAATTGGAGCGAATGTTATGATAAAAGACGTAATATTGATGTTACTTTAGGGCCTCGTAAATGGTACAATTGCTACAGTTATTTTTGTTGTGCGGGATATATCTACCGATCGTGTAGAAAAGATTAAACTTCTTTTACCGTCTGGTTTGGAGTATTGTATTGAAAGAGTAAGTGTCAAGTTTAAAGTAATGGAAAAAGCATATGTTATCAGAAAACAATTTCCCATAACTGTCAGTTATGGCATAACCGTTCATAAAAGTCAAGAATTAACCTTGCAAAACGCTGTTATGGATATAGGTAATTCTATATTTAGTTGTGCTCAGGCATATGTTGCGTTATCCCGAGTACCGTCTTGGGATGAATTGTATTTAATTAACTTGGATCCTTCATCTGTAACGGCAAGTGAAAAAGCTATTGGCAAATATAATCGACTAATACGAACATTTCGACCGCAAGCACAAACGATTCCTATTTCGAAAAAACGTTTTCGAAAAGTAAAAGATGTTTCGTGGACATTGTCGAAAATAATCAATGCCGGTCAAGAGTCAGACTAACAAGCTGGAAAAAGTACTGCGATACCTGCTTTGCAAAATAAAGATGGAGTTTTATGCTACGCAAATTCAGTAATACAATGTTTCTTGCAGTCAAGTATTATTAGAAAAGTGTTAAAGTTGATAAAGATGATTTAAGTATATTAGCGCATAAATATGACAAACAATTACTTAATTTGAATGCTGATGCGATACGGACAGATTTAGGAGAGCGCTTTACGAGTCGTGGTGATGAAAAACCGGCAAAACGAGACGCTCTTGAATTTCTTATTGCCATTTGCACAAAATATAATTACATAAGAAATTTGGTCGGGCATCAAGTTACTCGTACTACTAAGTGCATTAGCAACTCATGTGGTTATACGACAAAGGATAATGTGTGTTTACGACAATTCGAGTACGAGTTAGTTTCACTAGGGCCGAAAAATATGATAGGCACAACCATTTACTATTTTCGTGAATCATAACAACTCACAACGCTTCCGATAAGTCGAGTAGAGTTAGCTTGAGTTGGCTGGGCAAGGCGAACATACGTAATACATTTATAAATCGACGGTACGTATTAACAGGTAAAACAATATTGTAAAATAAGAAACATTAAAAAACAGTACGTTATTAAATTTTAGTAAAATTACAAATATTTAATTGAAGATTCATCGATATTTGAGGTGAGGCCCCTAATTTGTAGAATATCCAAAAGAAAAAAATTCGATTATTCTAACCTATAAATAAACATTATTTTCGTAATTTATTTCTGTAGAATAAAAACTTTTTATTCAAAGTAATATTAATCATCATGTAGATTGTGTTAAGGATGTTCTGGCGCTAACATTGTTACATTAAAAATACCGTAGAACTTTTATAGATTGTTTCCATTTATTATCTGAACACGTGGTTAGAACCTGAAGCCAATTCTTTAACTAGTTATTGTACTTCATAAGTTATTGTACTTCTAATTTTACATGTGGAAAAACAGCTTTATTCTCTTTATATGAATAAAATAATAAATAAGCAACATTGCCAATATTCTAAAACTTTATTTGTAAGTAAATCAAACATTAAGTAACGTTTCTAAAAAAAAGTTTAAATCGATTTACTATCTCATTACCAAGTTATTGATAAAAATATAATGCAAAGTTTCGAAAAAAGATTATAGTATACATGTCAACTGCCGAAACGTGGCAAATATCATATATTTGTGATGCCAAATAATATATTAAATGACATTGTTTAAGATTACATGATATGAGCACATTTAATACATATTTCAATCCTCTTAAAAGCATAGAATTTTATCAATTTCATAACTTTTGGCTAGGATTGTATAGCCAGAATATCCTTAAATTTTTATTAGTTTGTGCTAAATAAAATCTTCAACACTTATTAAAATTCCACAGATTTATCTTGTTCTACAAAATGACTGAAAAAGAAGAATCATTAAATGAAATGCGTGATATTGGTACGTATAATTCTTTAAATTAGCATAATTGTATTTATAAGTGTATTATTTTGTGTATAATTGTATTTATAAGAGTTGTCATACTTTTTTTTTGTTAAAGATAAGTTTATTATCTTCTCAATACTTTACATAAAGTTATGTTTGTTATAGACAATTATATAAAAGTTGTATAAAAATTAATAGTACAAATACATATAATGTAATCTTTTTTGCTAAAACAAATTTGCTTTTATTTTTATTTTTTATGTAAAGTTAGACGTATTTAAAAGTTATATATAATAAATGTATTAAATATATAATTACGAATTGAATTGACATTCTATCTGTCTTACTTCATATTCCTTTTTCTTTAAAATTATAGCGTGTGTGTGTGTGTGTGTGTGTGTGTGTGTGTGTGTGTGTGTGTGTGACAGAGAGAGAGAGAGAGAGAGAGAGAGAGAGAGAGTGTGTGTGTGTGTGTGTGTGTGTGTGTGTGTGTGTGTGACAGAGAGAGAGAGAGAGAGAGAGAGAGTGTGTGTGTGTGTGTGTGTGTGTGTGTGTGTGTGTGTGACAGAGAGAGAGAGTGTGTGTGTGTGTGTGGATGATTGTTATATTTTTTCTTGTATGCATACATTAAATAAACTAAAGCAAAAAAATCGTGTGCCATTTATCAAATGGCTACGTAGATTGATAATTATTAAACGTGTACGTACTGAAAGATTAAAAGATTTAAAACAATTCAGTAATTAAGGTTCGCTAGTTCGCCAAAGATTTAAGAAATAATTTTTTTATTATTAATCCTATTTGATCATTAGTTATTAATTTCTTTTACATAAATTTATAAGAATAAATGAAAATGTACGGTATATAATAAAGAGATATTTAAATAATGGATAACCAATATATTATAAATATAATGTAATGAATATATTAATAAACAAATATATGTTCTTACAATTTCATAAATTTAGAGAATGTTTTTATTTTTAAAAAATAATAATATAAAAAAGTATTTTAAACAAAAAAGGTGAATAATGCAAAATATGTTTCAGTATAATAATTATATAGTTTATTACAAATTTATTTTTAGAAGGTACTTTACAATAATTTACAATAAATGAGAAATAACTTCTCTTTTCTCTGCTCCGTTTATAAATACATTTTCATTAATAACTTGCATTTGTATTATATTTAAATCCATTGGTTCATCCTCATTTTCTAATGGTGCATCTTCATTTTCTATACATATGTTATGTAACATACAAGTAAGAATTACCAAGGGGATCATTTCCGTATTATACATGTAAACATATTTTAATTTTCTAAATCTTTTTTTTAGAATACCAAACGCACGCTCAATAACTACACGAGTTCTTGAGTGTTTAGTGTTAAAATTTCTTTCTTCATTGTTTAAGTGACCATTATCTCGATATGGTGTTAACAAGTATTTTGATAAGGGATATGCTGAATCACCTAACAGATGATATTAATTTTGGAAATATCTATTCTCGTCATTTGTTATTAACTGCTTAATATCACTTAAACGCCAGACTCTGGCATCATGAACACACCCACATAGACCCGTAAAAACATCAATAAATCTTAACTTATAGTCACAAATGCTTTGTAATACTATTGAGTGATAGCCTTTACGGTTAATATAGCTATCCGCATTTTCAATTGGTGCACTTATAGCAATATGGGAGCCATCAATTGCTCCAATTACCCCAGGGAAACCACTTAATTGATGAAATTCTCGTTCAAAGTTTATCATTGGGTGTGTTTAGGTAAGACACCGCTACTGTAGCGCTACACGAATGCGTACCAGCCATTGGCTGTTCATGGTAACGGCTACCATGAACATCCAATGTCTGGTACGCACTCGTGTAGCGCTACAGTAGCGGTGTCTTACCTAAACACACCCAATGATAAACTTTGAACGAGAATTTCATCAATTAAGTGGTTTTCCTGGGGTAATTGGAGCAATAAACACACCCATTGCGTGTGGTTCAGGCCATTTTATATACCTCTGAACATCTGTAGTGAGTAGCATCATAACTTCAAATATAGTTTTCTAGACGGTATCTTTAGATATACCAAACCTATCTGCTACTGATCTGAAACAGAAATTTTATATATTTATATATAAAATTGGATTTGTGTAGTGTGTGTGTTTGTACACAGTTAGGTAAGTTTGGATCGATTTCTAGCAAAGTTTGAAAAAAGTCGAATATTTTTCACATGCTAATAAAGACACTAACCTGTAAACTTCTTGATTACCAAGGCACCATAATGTTAGAGCTATTTGTTTATGAGTGTCACGTCCCAATGAGTCGCGGCCGCGAAGGCGGTGCTCGGGTCGTTCACGGGACCGGGTCGCTTTATCGGGTCGTCGGACCGAAAGATCCTACCCGGGGATACCCGCGACCGGGGTGATTCGCTAGCCGGAAACTCGCTACCAAACCGTTTGTCCGATCCGTACCCTCACCGGGAGGTTCAAGTTAAACAACGCGCTACTCTGATTTAACGGGTTTGACAAGTATCGCTCAAAAGAACTTTCTGCCCTAGTACACGCATAGCATTCGAAGGTGGGACGATAGTCGGCTAAAACCTTGGCACACTCGCTGCACGTTGGGAACTCCGTCAGTGGCCCGAATTGCACGAAGTGTCTCAGGGTGCCCTCAAAATCTTGCCGGAGGGACTGATATCTACCGAGCTGGCAATCTTCGCAAATAATGACTCCGGTGGTTTTATTTCGGAAGAATAGTGACCACACGCAGACGCCGGTCATCAACCACGCTCTAAGGGGGCTAGGGGGCGGAATTATTCCTGGGGACTGTCGATTTACAGGGTGCCCGGGGCACATGGGCAACGAAATATCAGCCCTTTATTTGAGTGATAGCGATTATCGTTGGTTCGCGCTCTAGATATTGCTCTCCCCCTTCGTGCTCCACTGAGCGTCTCACGTCAAGAAATATCTCGCTACACGTGGTACATGCGGAAGGGTTTTTAATTTCACCGAGCACGACGTCGCATGAATCACACTCTTCGACCTTGTAGCGGTACCCGACGTGCATATAGTGACGGACCAGGAGGTCGTATTGGCTGCGCTGTTCGCTGGTCAGATCGCGGAAGCACTCTTCGCAAAGGTAGTGTCTACTGTTTCGATTTTGGTGACAAATAGTGAAAACGCAAACGGCGCGAGATAACCAATTTCGGCGCGCGATTCTGGAGGCTAGCGGCGTCAGGCAGTCGCGCGGGGCGTCGCGTCGGGAGTTCACTCATGCCGCGTTGATTAAATCTAGGGGCGTCGTCACTTACCTTTAGTCGTCGATTTCTATAGGATGCTCGGCGGTGCCCCAATGCTCAGGCATGCAGGTGTCGTATCGCGCGTGGAGGATCTCGGCACGGCGTCGGTAATAGTAGCCTCGGCGGGGGTCGTCCTCCCTGATGGACTCGATGAACTTATACGGTGGGGTCGACGGTCTCTCAGGCTCCGTGATGCGGGTTAGTCGATATGGCCGGTTCTCGAAGCAACGTGCGATAATTCGCGCGTGATTCCTCTTTACGTAGCGGTATGTAAGGCAGATGGCGAATCGTCACTCGCGGTTCTGCGTTGGGCAAGGATCCAACGCCTGGTGCCCGAGGTAGTGATCGGTTTACAGAGATTGGTACACGTTACGTCACTGATTATTTTGGGAGTAGCGCCCGCCTTGCGCGCGGGGCTCGCGGCAAAGTATCGTTCGTATTCTGGGTCCTCGCGGTATTCGACTCCTAACACTGGATTGAGAGAGGAGGCGTGGAGGAGACGGTTTAATCTTCGAATTCGGTGTTTAAGTCCTGCTCGCCGCCCTTTCGGCATTTATCTTCATTTAGTTGGATATAACCAAGAAAAATACGCTTCAGTGGTCCCTATCGCCACGTTTTCACAGGGGTAGCGTGCCGCGCGTACAGCACTGCCACGAGCGTGGGTGTAGCGCAGGAAGAACTGGAGGTCAACTTGACGCGATGCGTTCCTGTTGCGATAGCGAGTGAGCGTGCCGCGCGTGCAGCACTGCCCCTCTTCACACGCTCGCAAACGATAGCGTGCCGCTCGTACAGCACTGCTTCGGATGCAAATGTGACGCAAAAGGAAGGCTTGAAATTGACATACTCTTATAGGTTACTCAATGAACTGATCCTGCGGCGGGGAATTGGCGTAGGATGTGTAGGATTAGTAGAAGAATTCATGAAATGCAGAAGCTCGATTTAAATGATAGTGTATTACAAAAGAGTTATACAGATTCTTATACAAAAGCTAAAGTTAGGTTACAAATGCACAAACTACAACTAAACCTTCGATGAATTTTAAGAGTAACCGTGCCTGGTCCTGTTTCAAGATGGCGCGGGGTGACGCTAAGGCCACGCGGTGACGCTACAGAATCAAGATGGCGCGGGGTGACGCTAAGGCCACGCGGTGACGCTACAGAATCAAGATGGCGCGGGGTGACGCTAAGGCCACGCGGTGACGCTACAGAATCAAGATGGCGCGGGGTGACGCTAAGGCCACGCGGTGACGCTACAGAATCAAGATGGCGCGAGATGACGCTACAGAGCGCGTGGTGACGCTTGAAACGCTACGCCACGTGGTGACGCTACAGAGCGCGCGATGATGCTTGAAACGCTACGCCACGTGGTGACGCTTGAAAGTACACGAGGTGATGCTGTCGAATATTACAATATGGAAATACACGAGGTTATGCTGCCGAATATTACAAGTGAGAAAATACCCAAAGTTATGCCGTCGAATATTACAATATGAAAATATACGAGGTTATGCTGCCGATTATTACAAGTGAGAAAATACCCAAAGTTATGCCGTCGAATATTACAATATGAAAATACACGAGGTTATGCTATCGAATGTTACAAGAGAGAAAATACACAAGGTTATACTAATACGCGTGAGTTTTGAGAGTTTGGATGTAGGAGGATATAGAAGATTTCGGATATAGGAGGATGTAATGCTTACTCTGAGCTGGAGAGTTGAGCTTACTTCCGGAGGATAACGGCGAGAATACTGACTACGTCCCTTGGGGTGCTCGCTCTTATATTTCCACTCGCTCGGTGGCGGGGGTGGTTGAGTGGAAGGGTTAAGTTATCGAGAGGGAGAAGGGTTGCGTCACTGGTCACCTCGATTTCCCTCCTTATATGGACATGTCTTCGGTTTTCCGTCCGTCAGGTAGTGGGGGTAGTTGAGTGGAAGGGTTGAGTTGTCGAGAGGAAAAGAAGGGTAGTTCTCCATATTGACTTATTATCTATGATAACCTCTTATTTATATAGTGACATGGCAACCTATCGTCTATATGGTAACTTATTGTTCAAATGGTAACATGGTGACTTATCATCTATATGGTAACTTATCGTCTAAATGGTAACATGGTGACTTATCATCTACATGGTAACTTATCGTCTAAATGGTAACATGGTGACTTATCATCTACATGGTAACTTATCGTCTACATGGTAACATGGTAACTTATCATCCATATGGTAACTTATCGTCTAAATGGTAACATGGTAACTTATCATCCATATGGTAACTTATCGTCTAAATGGTAACATGGTAACTTATCATCCATATGGTAACTTATCGTCTAAATGGTAACATGGTAACTTATCATCCACATGGTAACTTATCGTCTATAGGGTAACTTATCGTCTGAATGAAGGTTTCAAATTTTCCGTGGGTGGATGTAACATGAGAGGGCATTTTTGCAGCACCATATTCGTGGTATAAACGAGGTCCAAAGTCTTGCACCAATCTTTCATATGTATACTTTTCTAGTCGAAAGTGTGACTTGAAATCTGATGAAACAATGTTAATATTATGTATTACTTATAAGAAGAAACATTAGCAAAAAGTTATAACAATGAAATATAGTAAAGTAAAACTAATATTCATTTCCACCAATGTAGATTAATTTTAATTTCGGTTTAACTTCCTTTTCAACTTTTTCTAGTGCTAAGAATGAGAGAAAGTAAGTTGAAAAGCAAATTGAATCGAGGTTAAAGTTAATTTGCATGGGTAGAAATGGACTTAAGTCTCTTACCTGTTAAAGAATATGTTAATACAACAGTTTCAAAAAAATTTGGGATTTCAGGATGATGCTCGCCTTCAGGTTGATGCTTGATAATATCATCATCGTCATCCGATGGATTATCAAATAAATCCCACATTTCTTGTATATCCTTACTTAAATTTAATTTTTTATAATTAAAAGTCAGTAATTAATACAAGCAGCTACATTATATTTACATAAAAATAATGTTCATTTATAGGTTAAAATAATCGAATTTTCTTTTTTCGGATATTCTACAAATTAGGGGCCTCACCTCAAATATCGATAAAATTTCAATTAAGTATTTGTAATTTTGCTAAAATTTAATAACGTACTGTTTTTTAATGTTTCTTATTTTACAATATTGTTTTACCTGTTAATACGTACCATCGATTTATAAATGTATTACGTATGTACGCCTTGCCTAGCCAACTCAAACTAACTCTACTCGACTTATCGGAAGCGTTGTGAGTTGTCATGATTCACGAAAACAGTAGATGGTTGTGCCTATCATATTTTTCGGCCCTAGTGGAACTAACTCGTACTCGAATTGTCGTAAACACCCAATATTACTGATAACATAGTTGTTCCAATTTCTATTAATAATTTGAAGAAGAAAAGTTATAATCTTAATAATTTATTGAAGGATACATTTTTAAATGTATATATATATATATTAACGACTTCAGACACATTTCTTTATAAAGTGTAATTTTTTTCTGTTAAGATTAAAATGCGTAACACTACAAAAAGGCGTAATATCCGTACAAAATTACCTTTTTCAAAAAAAGTTAAAAAAAATGCGCCAAGTACACGCATAGTAGTATATATGTATTATGTTGTTACCTCAAAAGAAAACAAAGTGGTAGTATTATACCTCGAAATAACACCCTGTACATACTGTTTATAAAATGCGTAATACTACAAAAAAACGTGATATCTGTACAAAATTATTTTTTTAAAAAAAAGGTAAAGAAAGGCACCAAGTACACGCATAGTAGTGTATATGTTGTTACCTAAAAAAAAACAGTGGTAGTATTATACCTAAAAAAAATTTAAGTACCAAGTAGTAGACATAATCTTTGTATCTCAAAAAATCTCAAAAAAACCTAAGCAGTAGTATCTTTACTTAAAAAAAAAAAACAAAGTGGTAGTATTATACTTCGAAAAAATCTAAGCAGTAGTATTTTTATTTCCAAAAAATTATAACTCAAGTGATGCACATCACAAAATTACGTTACCTTATCAAAAATGAGTCGCGCTTCAAGTGATCTATTATTACAATTACAAAAAAGAAATGATATCTCTTTTTTAATTACAGCGCCAATTACAGAGAACATATACTTTTCGAGATACAAAGATTACGTCTATCACTTGTTACTTAGGTTTTTTCGAGGTATAATATTACCACTGCTTTTCTTCAATTAGAATAAAAAATTGAATCATGAAGAATTACACAGAGGTAACAGTACAAAATACAAATATTTTATTAAAATATTTAAACCCAACAAGGGAATACTAGGTATTTAAATACAAAGTTTATATATGTATTTTAAAAGATTTAATCGCATCGCAAAGAATTACAGAGGTAACAGTACAAAAAATAAAAATATTTTATTAAAATACATAAATTTTTCTTGTCAAAAAACTTGGCGCTGCTAGACCTGAAAATTAGGTCAGCCTATGTGTGTGTGTGTGTGTGTGTGTGTGTGACGGTGAATAATGCGGCTTATAATTAAGTATAGGATAAGTTAGGATAAGTTTAGATTTTTAAAGCGATTAGAATTAAGTATAGAATAAGTAATATTTACATTTGTAAAAGGTCTCTCTCTCTCTCTCTCTCTCTCTCTCTCGAATAATGCGGCTCATGATTAAGTATAGAATAAAAGGTCTCTCTCTCTTTCTCCCTCTCTCTCTCTCTCTCTCTCTCTCTCTCTCTCTCTCTCTTTCTCTCTCGTAAGTAGCAATTGTGTCACGCTGTGTTCCTGCTCCTGCTTCGAGTTGATCTGTTTTCTGCCGTGAGCTGCCTTCGGGCCTTTTTGTTGCAGATCCAAGCAGGTTTTTTGTTGCTTGTCGCGTGCTTTATTCTTTTCCTCGGAGATTGCCACCTCAATCCGAGTATTTTCGCGACAAGCATCATCACTCATCATAACCTCTTCTCGGAATCATTGTCGATTTCTCCGAATTGCCTGCATGAGGTGTCTTTCTGCGCATGCGCCTGCCTGTTGACCTCCTCTCCTACACCTGCCATTGGGTCTGACGTGCGAGAGCTGGAATCTTGTGGCGCCTGCGGCGATCTGCATGAACTGCCTCTGATTGGTCGGGCGTGACATCGGTGGTGATTTTCTGGGGATATCGTGTCGAGTGTCACTGTTACTATCCTAGCGCTCCCAGCGACTGTTTACTGGTTAGCAGCGACAGTGTCCTTTAAGTGATGCTCATGCAGCGCGAACGTGTGTGCTCCAAGTGCACCAAACCGATAGCCGGTCAGTCTTCCTCATGCAATGAATGCGCCAGAGAATTTCATCCTGTGTGCGTCAAGCTGTATCTTACTTCTAAATCAGCTAGTGAGTGTTGCGCAGCGCGTCTGTCAGCCGTGTCGTCGGTGCCCAGTGGTGCTCAGGCTCCTCGAGCTTCGGATCGTCGTGGTGCAGCCTCGCCGGCAGCGGGTGGTGTTGCTCCCCAGGGTGTACAGTCGTCAACTACGGACGCATTGCTTCAGTTGATCTTGACAAAGATCGACGAATCCGACAAGAGGTCCGCCGCCGCGTTCGAGAGGTCTGACGCTAAGATTTCTGCATTCATAAACCGTCAGGAGGCAGTAAATGCTGACTTTGCGCTTAAATTGAACCAATTACCCGAAATTTCGAAATTAATTGCGGGCCATGGGGAACGAATAGCAGCGTTGGAGGCTCAGAGCGCACGGCTGCTGGGCGCCCGGCACGGTGATCGCGAGTCTGCTGCATCGCGGGCGTCTAGAGCGTCGGACATTATCATCTCCGGTATTCCATGCATCATCACCGACTCATCCATGGAGCTGGTTGAAAATGTTTTTTGTGCGCTCGGGATGCCTCAGCTTGTTTCCGACGTTCTGGAGGTCCGTGATGTGGGGGGGGGGGTAATGCGTCTGCGGTGCGTGATGAGGCGCCTGCCTCTGTTTTTGCCTCTGATCTTCTGACTGGCACTGCTGGTCGCAGAAGATCTGTTGTGGTCGTGCTTAAGTCGCGAGAGATTCGTGACTATATTCTGCGAGTTATGCGGCGCAAGCGCCGTCTTACCGTCTACGAAGTTCTTTCCAAAGACATCCCCGGGCACATCTTTGTAAACGAGCTCTTTCCTTCCGACACTTACAAATTGTTACGTCAAACAAGGGTCAGGGCTAAGCAATTGTCTCTTAAGTATGTATGGTGCAGGGACGGTCAGATCTTTGTTCGCAAAGACCAGGGTCTGCCTCCCACATTGATATCTTCTGAAACTGACCTGTTAGGGCTTCAGTGACCTGCCGTGGCGGATGCGAGCCCTGATCTTTCCGGAGCCTCGCGGGATCACCTCAGAATTGCTCACTTCAACGCCTGTTCCCTTCCTGCCCACTTCGAGTCAATCCAGGTCTTCTTACTGTCTAATTTCTTTCATATTATTTCGATTTCTGAGACCTGGCTTCACTCACACATCTCTGATGATGTGATACGAATCGATGGATATTACTTGTTACGCGCGGATAGGGAGGGCAGGCAGGGGGGTGGCGTGGCTTGTTATATACATGAATCATTAAAAGCGCGTGTACTTGCGTCATCGCCTGCCACCTTTTCTAACGCACCGGAATACCTTTTACTTGACATTCGTGGCGGTGCGCGCGAGCCTCTCTTGCTCACCACTATGTATCGCAGACCGAAGGGAAAAAATTTCAGCGACTATGTCGACACGCTTACTACATTTTCACATAATTACAAAAATCAAGAGACACGGTAGTGTCTCGCGCCAAGTATACGCGGAGCGAGACCGACCGTGTCTCTTTTACGCGACGCGACGGGTTGCGAGTACCCGAGATGTTGAGATCTCGATAACGAGTGAACGGATCAAGTTCTAAGTAGGCTTGATCGATAGTTGGGGTAAAAATAAGGGGGGTATCTCCTATATAATTTTCCGCTACGTGCCCTACGAACGGAGATATTGCGACGCAAAGTCCAAATGTGAAAATTTTTTATTAAGATACGTCGTCTACTCATCATTATAACATACGTGTAACAAACAGATAACAGAGAAATGTCGCTTTCACTTTTTCGACACTGGCGGCGCAGGTATCGCCAGTTTCGATATCGCGCGCGTATTTCGAACGATCTAGTAGATAAATTATTAAAGGTCGATATACTTATCGGTCAGAAGGAAGATTTCTATTTAGCTAAATTTAAGTATATATATAATATATATTGATTCTTATGAATCAAGCTTGAATTCGATGTTTAAGTATCCTAGGTTGCCGATGACGAGATACAGATTGTGCGCTTCATAGTTTTCGGTGTCCAGGTGTAATAATACGTTGAATTCGATGTCTACGTGTTCCAGATTGCCGATGACGAGGTCCACATAGTGCGCTCCGTAGTTTTCGGTGTCTACGTGTATTAATACCTTGAATTCGATGTCCACGTGTCCCAGGTTGCCGATGACGGGATCCAGATAGTGCGCTTCATAGTTTTCGGTGTCCAGGTGTAATCGTACGTTGAATGCGATGTCTAGGTGTCCCAAATTGCTGATGACGATGTCTAGATAGTGAGCTCCGTAGTTTTCGGTGTCCAGGTGTAATAATACGTTGAATGCGATGTCTAGGTGTCCCAGGTTGCCGATGACGATGTCTAGATAGTGAGCTCCGTAGTTTTCGGTGTCCAAGTGTAATAATACGTTGAATGCGATGTCTAGGTGTTCCAGGTTGCCGATGACGATGTCTAGATAATGAGCTCCGTAGTTTTCGGTGTCTACGTGTATTAATACATTGAATTCGATTTCTAGGTGTCCCAGGTTGCTGATGACGAGGTCCACATAGTGCGCTTCGTAATTTTCGGTGTCCAGGTGTAATAATACGTTGAATTCGATGTCTACGTGTTCCAGGTTGCCGATGACGAGGTCCACATAGTGCGCTCCGTAGTTTTTGGTGTCTACGTGTATTAATACCTTGAATTCGATGTCCACGTGTCCCAGGTTGCCGATGACGGGATTCAGATAGTGCGCTTCATAGTTTTCGGTGTCCAGGTGTAATAATACGTTGAATTCGATGTCTAGGTGGTCCAGGTTGCCGATGACGAGGTCCACATAGTGCGCTCCGTGGTTTTCGGTGTCTACGTGTATTAATACTTTGAATTCGACGTCCACGTGTCCCAGGTTGCCGATGACGGGATCCAGATAATGCGCTTTATAGTTTTCGGTGTCCAGGTGTAATCGTACGTTGAATGCAATGTCTAGGTGTCCCAGGTTGCCGATGACGATGTCTAGATAGTGAGCTCCGTAGTTTTCGGTGTCCAGGTGTAATAATACGTTGAATGCAATGTCTAGGTGTCTCAGGTTGTCGACGACGATGTCTAGATAGTGAGCTCCGTAGTTTTCGGTGTCTACGTGTATTAATACATTGAATTCGATTTCTAGGTGTCCCAGGTTGCTGATGACGAGGTCCACATAGTGCGCTCCGTAGTTTTCGGTGTCTACGTGTATTAATACCTTGAATTCGATGTCCACGTGTCCCAGGTTGCTGATGACGAAGTCCACATAGTGCGCTTCGTAATTTTCGGTGTCCAGGTGTAATAATACGTTGAATTCGATGTCTACGTGTTCCAGATTGCCGATGACGAGGTCCACATAGTGCGCTCCGTAGTTTTCGGTGTCTACGTATATTAATACCTTGAAATTGATGTCTAGGTGTCCCAGGTTGCTGATGACGAGGTCCAGATAACGCGCTCCGTAGTTTTTGGTGTCTAGGTGTAATAATACCTTGAATTTGATGTCTACGTGTTCCAGGTTGCCGATGACGAAGTCCACATAGTGCGCTTCGTAGTTTTTGGTGACTAGGTGTATTAATAACTTTAAATCCGAATGTAGGACACGTAGATATTAAATTTGAGGTATTAATACACGTAGACACTGAAAACTACGAAGCGCACTATGTGGATCTCGTCATCGGCAACGTGGGACACCTAGACATCGAATTCAACGTATTTTTACACCTGGACACCAAAAACTATGGAGCGCATTATTTGTAACCCGTTATCGGCAACCTGGGATACCTAGACATCGAATTCAAACTTAATTTATAAGAATCAACTTAAAAATTTCCTAGCGGCAGAACTAAAATTATGTCATGACATAATAAAAATTCGTTGAATTAAAATTATGTCTAAACATAATAAAAACTAGACAAATTAAAATTATGTCTAGACATAATAAAAATTGGATGAATTAAAATTATGTCTTGACATAATAAAAATAGGATGCATTAAAATTATGTCTGACATAAAAATAATTCCGCATTTTTATTATGTGTATACACATAATTTTAATTCATACAATTTTTATTATGTGTACACATAATTTGTTTTTGAATGAATGTAAAACGTATTTGTTACAATATCTATCCATTGTTGAAAATCGATATGCGCGACAAAAGCTCTTGTATATCATTAATTATGTTATTATTTATTATATATATTTCTATCCATATATTTTCAGTATTATTATTGTTACATTAGAAAAATTATTAGCATTTAGGATACGAATCTTTTTCCGTTAGTTTATAAGTTTCATGATTAAAAAGATCATGTCGTATTATTAACATATACCTAAGATTTATAGAATCGTTATTAATTTTATTATATATTTTAATTGCGCGAATCTTAAATATGTTTTGTAAAAATTATGCATAATATTCCTATGCAAGGATACTTGTTTAATTATTTCTTCCTATTGCATTTAAGTATATAGAAAAATATACAATT
Source organism: Temnothorax ravouxi (assembly GCA_030770255.1). NCBI lineage: Eukaryota > Metazoa > Arthropoda > Insecta > Hymenoptera > Formicidae > Temnothorax > Temnothorax ravouxi. The sequence continues at coordinate 68,895 of JASTWP010000502.1, forward strand.
TTTATGTGTTTGCACTTTATATTTAATGAGCAGGCAATTAAATATATATGATTCAATTTGCACTACGTTTACATGACACCGTTAATCGGGTTTTATAACATCGGTAGTTGTCAGGAAGACCAATCGTAATCATTCTTCAGAAGAATGGAATAGTTGTGATTGACTGGCCTAAGAACTACCAATGTTATAAAACCCGATCAACAGTGCCATGTAAACGTAGTTTATGTCTCTTTATAGACTCACATAATTATATACTTTTAAATCTTTTTCTTTTCTAAAATTCAATCAATTGAATAGCAAAAACTACGTTATCATATTATATATTTTTGGTACGTAGTGTGCAAATGTATTTTGAAATGAAGATTATATATTTTCTACTGAATTATTTACACACACGTGCGGTTTCAGAGAATCATTTTTCGCCAACTCAAATATGTTCCTACTCAACTGTCAAAATATGAAAGATAATTTTATCTAGTTGTAACATTCGCTTGAATTCCCGAAATAATTTTCAAGGATGTGAGTACGAATATATATATTGTATTATTTAATATTTATAATTAATAGAAAATTATAAACGATGCGTTATGTATGAGAAATTTGACAGAATTGCTTTTATCAAATAGAATTAATTTGCGATTAGTTGAAGGAAATAAAAGAATAAACAAATCAGGTAAGTTTGAGACACGTGTTACAGGTGTCCATCTGTAATTATCAAAAACATCGATACCTGTAAATATCGGTACATATACAATTGCGAACAACACTCAGTAAGACACGCGAATAAAAATAAATAAAAAATTTTACAGTTAACGACTTATTAACATTAATCATGCTATATTGCGATTACGTTTTATGTTGAAATTGAAAAATATATACAAGGTGTACAACTAAAAGGGTTACAGATTATTATTTTTAAAAAACTAAGCAAAATATTAAATTGTTGTTTTCTTTAGAAATAATAGTCCGTAACACTTTCAGCTTCATACCTTGTATATACTGTTTATAAGATTATAAGATATATTGTTTATAAGATTAAGACGCGTAACACACTACAAAAAGGCGTGATATCCGTACAAAAATATCTTTTTAAAAAAAGGTAAAAAAGGCGCCAAGTACACGCATAGTAGTGTATATGTATTATGTTGTTACCCCGTTATGTTGTTACCTCGAAAAAAACAAAGTGGTAGTATTATACCTCCAAATAGTTTTACCCTGTACATACTGTTTATAAAATGCGTAATACTACAAAAAGGCGTGATATCCGTACAAAACTACTTTTTAAAAAAAAAGGTAAAAAAAGGCGCCAAGTACACGCATAGTAGTGTATATGTTGTTACCTCGAAAAAAGAGAAAGTGATAGTATTATACCTCGAAAAAATATAAGTAACAAGTGGTAGACATAATCTTTATATCTCGAAAAATCTCGAAAAAATCTAAGCAGTAGTATCTTTATTTCCGAAAAATTATAACCCAAGTGATACACATCACAAAATTATGTTACCTTATCAAAAAAAAGAGTCGCGCTTCAAGTGATCTATTACAATTACAAAAAAGAAATGATATTTCTTTAAATTACAACGCCAATTACAGAGAAAACATATATATTGCCTCAAAAAATAATTGTTGCACTACCTACTTTGAAAAATCTTTACATTGTGTCAATTAGAAAAGAATTTATGATAACAATTTTATAAGATTAAAAAATTTTATTTAAATTTTACAAGGGAATACAAGGTATTTAAATACAAAGTTTACATGTGTATTTTTTAGTGGTCACAAAGAATTACAGAGGTAACAGTACAAAATAAAAATATTAAAATATCCAACGAGGGATGTCTTTTATCGCAAAATATATACGGCTCATAGAGCTTTACAATCTGTACATACTGTTTGTAAGATAAAGATATACTGTTTCTAAGATGCGTAACACTACAAAATGCATGATATCAGTACAAAATTACCTTTTTCAAAAAGGTAAAAAAAAGGCGCCAAGTACACGCGTAGTTGTTACCTCGAAAAAAAACCAAATGGTAGTATCATTAATTTTAAATTTAAAAATATTTTAATAAAACCCAAATGGTACGTAATATATCTTTGTACCTCGAAAAAACCCAAAAGTGGGTAGGTAGTATCTTTATTTTCACAAAATTATATTACCTAACTTAACTCAAGTGACATGTATTTCAATAAAAGGGATGTGAAATCTTTATTTTCTTCTTCACAAAATTATATTACCTAACTTAACTCAAGTGACATGTATTTCAAAAAAAGATGTGAAATCTTTAAATTAAATTGCGCCAATTGTAAAAAAATATGTATATTGCTTTGAAAGATAATTGTTATGCAACTATACTTTAAAGAAATAAAACCCAAGTGGTATCTTCGTATTTCTATTCAAGGGTCTTCCTATTCTAAACCAAGTGATAATAGCTTCTTAATTCTCTTTAACAAATTTTTAATATTACAAAGAATCATTTTAATTACAAAGAATTAAAGAAGTAACGGACAAAATAAAAATATTTAAAACAAAATAAATAAATTTTTTTGTAAAAAAACTTGGCGCTGCATTTTTACTCCTGTCGCATTCTTCTCTAAATTATGTTTATTGTTTTTCATTTAATCAAAAATCTCAGTACTAATGTTTAAATTTTAATGTTTAAATTTCAAAGTCTAGCAGCGCCAAGTTTTTTTACAAAAAAATTTATTTATTTTGTTTTAAATATTTTTATTTTGTCCGTTACTTCTTTAATTCTTTGTAATTAAAATGATTCTTTGTAATATTAAAAATTTGTTAAAGAGAATTAAGAAGCTATTATCACTTGGTTTAGAATAGGAAGACCCTTGAATAGAAATACGAAGATACCACTTGGGTTTTATTTCTTTAAAGTATAGTTGCATAACAATTATCTTTCAAAGCAATATACATATTTTTTTTACAATTGGCGCAATTTAATTTAAAGATATAATTATCACCGGCGACTTGAATTGCAATCTCCTCACCTCAACGTATGAATCCAATCACCTACGCGACATGGTTTCACAACTGTCACTCAGTGTCGTCGAATCTCAATCTACCTTTCACACTTGCTCCTCTGATTCATGGCTCGACGTTTTCATTGTCGATAACTTGGAAAAGGTGTCATCATTCAAAAAGACAGATGCTCCTTTCATCAATGGTCATGACCTTATTGAATTGACCTATTCTTTCGAGGTACCATCTTTCACAAGTCGAACTTTAGTTCGACGTTGCTACAGTTAGTGAGGATAAGTTCATTGAAACACTCATCACCAGGTTGTCTCAATCTTTTCCTAACGATTTTGGCGGCCAATTGGGCGTCGGTGTGTCTGATATTGAAGACTTCCTGAACACTATCACCAAGGACTTCATTGCCAGCTTGGACTTACATGCTCCAATGCACACCTTTCGGGTATCTAGACCATCGGCGCCGTGGCTTACCGACGCCCTTTCTTGTAGGATTCGTCATCGCAACTGGCTCTACAATGCCGCGCGCAGATCCGGAAACTTACTCGATTTTCAGATTTACAGACTCTATAGGAACAATCTCACGCTTGATCTGAGAAGTGCTAGAGAGCGGTTCCATATGGAGAGGTTGAGCGCAATTTCTGATCCGTCCAAGATGTGGCGTGCACTTACCAATTTTGGTCTAATAGAATCATCTCATTCCTCGCCATTAAACTTTTTTTCACGCGATGAATTGAACACCTACTATGCTTCCATCTCTAATCGTTATCCATCTTGCTCGCAATCACAATTCTCCGACATCGTTCGCACCATAGTGCCTGATGTGCCTCAGTTTAGTTTCTCGCAAATAACGTTCGATGACTTGAGCTCTGCAATGGTTTCGTCATCCTCTGCTTCTCTTCCCTCAGGCTGTGATCATTTGCCACTATCCGCCATAGCCCTAGCCTTGCCTCACATAGGAAATCTTTTAACCTCTTTCTTCAATTCCTGCCTCAATCTCGGTCATTTTCCATCTCTCTGGAAGCGCGCTATTGTGCGCCCGCTCTCCAAAGTTAAATCTCCTAGCTCTCCTTCCGACACAAGGCCCATAGCCAACCTGTGTGAACTTTCAAAATTATTCGAAAAAATTATTCATCGTCAAATTGTTGACTTCATCAATTTACATCACATCCTTGATGATAGGCAGTCTGGATACCGCAAGGGTTATTCGACCCAGTCTGCCCTCCTACGATTAGCTCACGACACTAGGAGTGGCGTTGACGTTGGTGAGGTACTGATTCTCGTGCTATTCGACTTCAGCCAGGCTTTCGATACAGTCTCCCATCCTCTGCTTCTCACCAAACTTAGGGAACTGGGCTTCTCTGATCTTGCTCTCACACTTATTTTTTCGTATCTTACCGGTCGTCTTCAGGCAGTCGTCGACTTGGAGGGCGTTCTCTCTGAGTGGCTTTCTATTACCACCGGTGTTCCGCAAGGATCCGTCTTGGGACCACTCCTTTTTTCACTTTTCATTAACGACATCAGCGCGTTCCTGAGGTTTACTGAGCACTTGATATTTGCCGACGACACTCAAATTTACCGAAGGTGTCCCTTCGGTGAATTAAATAATGGGCTACAACTTGTGGCGCATGATGTGAGTGTTGTCTTCGAATTTGCGGCAACAAATGGACTAACTCTCAATCTCAATAAATCTAAGGTCCTAATATTTGGCAGCAGAAGTTATGTCAAGGAAATAAATCTCAACGACCTCCCCCTCATTTTCGTTGGTGGTGTTTCCATTCCCTTCGTCGCTGAGGCGCGGAATCTGGGAGTCATTATGAGGTCTGACCTGTCTTAGAGTAGCCATGTCTCCCACATTTCCAGGAGAGTGCACTTCACGCTCCACAAACTGAAGTTTCACAAAAACTCCTTATCACTTCAGTTGCGCATAAAACTTGTAACTACATTGATTTGGCCTTTATTAGATTACTGTTCTCTTGTGTACAACGACCTCACCGACGAACTCAACGGCAGATTACAAAGGCTCATCAACTGCGCGATCCGCTTCATATTCAACCTAAGACGTGACGAACACATCACGCCTTTTCGTCATCAACTGGGGTGGCTGTCGGTAAAAAGCAGACGCCTATACTTTCTGGGTATCGAAATGTACAAGATATCCGGCGGTATGTCTCCTGGTTACCTCTCAGAAGTCTTCATCAAGCCTGATTCCACGATTAGACGATCGTCCCGGTTGGCACTTGAACATGCATACCTCATTCCTATCCATAGGACTGAGACATACCACAGGACCTTCCATCCTGCTGGAATTTATCTCTGGAACTCGCTTCCTATCGAGATCGTGTCCTCAGCAACAGTTATTGAATTTAAACGAAAGCTTCACAACCATCTCTTTTCCCTTGAGTCTAGTTCTGTGCATGCTTCCACCTTGGCATCATCAGGTGTTCGTGCATGACACGCATTGCAATTCTAGTCGCTCATCCCCTTTTAGTCCTTACTTAATTATAATTTCTACGCTTATGTTCCTTCTGTCTGCGATATTGGTGTATGCAGCTCTTTGTGCATTCTTTGCGGGGTTGCGGGGTGCTTGTTTAACACTTGCACACTCCTAATTTTTCCCTTACTATGCTTGCGCTCTGCCCTCTGCCTGGGGTCTAACACCAACTCGCTGTATTATCATCATTTTTGTAATTATCATTCTATCCCACGTGAGAGTGCATGCACGTACTTTGGTCGCTGCCACATGCTTACCACCTCCTTAACGATTTGATTGCTATTCACTGCCAATTGCATATCGGTAGCGATTATACTGCGTCTCGCATCTGTCTCTAGCGTAACTACTATTCTTTATATTTTGTCTATGTACTCGATTATATTTTGTTTATATTTTATAGCGATTATACTGCGTCTGGCATCTGTCTCTTGCTTAATTACTATTCTTTATATCTTTGTTTATGTACTCGTTTATATTTTGTTTATACATTTATACACCTGTTAATTCATCATTAGCCTAAAGTCTCGACTATGGCTTAAATAAAATCAATCAATCAATCAATCTCTCTCTCTTTTTCTCTCTCTAGCAGCGCCAAGTTTTTTGACAAGAAAAATTTATGTATTTTAATAAAATATTTTTATTTTTTGTACTGTTACCTCTGTAATTCTTTGCGATGCGATTAAATCTTTTAAAATACATATATAAACTTTGTATTTAAATACCTAGTTTTCCCTTGTTGGGTTTAAATATTTTAATAAAATATTTGTAATTTGTACTGTTACCTCTGTGTAATTCTTCATGATTCAATCTTTTATTCTAATTGAAGAAAAGCAGTGGTAATATTATACCTCGAAAAAACCTAAGTAACAAGTGATAGACGTAATCTTTGTATCTCGAAAAGTATATGTTCACTGTAATTGGCGTTGTAATTAAAAAAGAGATATCATTTCTTTTTTGTAATTGTAATAATAGATCACTTGAAGCGCGACTCATTTTTGATAAGGTAACGTAATTTTGTGATGTGCATCACTTGAGTTATAATTTTTTGGAAATAAAAATACTACTGCTTAGATTTTTTCGAAGTATAATACTACCACTTTGTTTTTTTTTTTTAAGTAAAGATACTACTGCTTAGGTTTTTTTGAGATTTTTCGAGATACAAAGATTATGTCTACCACTTGGTACTTAGATTTTTTTTAGGTATAATACTACCACTGTTTTTTTTTCGAGGTAACAACATATACACTACTATGCGTGTACTTGGCGCCTTTCTTTTCCTTTTTTTAAAAAAGGTAATTTTGTACAAATATCACGCCTTTTTGTAGTATTACGCATTTTATAAACAGTATGTACAGGTTGTTATTTCGAGGTATAATACTACCACTTTGTTTTTTTTTCGAGGTAACAACATAATACATATATACTACTATGCGTGTACTTAGCGCATTTTTTATATTTTTTTTGAAATATTCAATTACCTTGCGTTTATATTTTCTTATATTGCAAATCATATTCGGTTACATTGCGCATTCTTTTATCATATTAATGGAAAGCATGGGTCAATAAGATATTCAAGTGTTACTTGATTTACGATGCATATATATTGGACTGTATAATATTTTCCTCAATTACTCGTTCTCATAATAACAATTCTTTTAGAAGTAAATGTCTATTTGTAACAGTGTTTTGTGCCGCACATTTCTTTACCGATTACAAGCAGATTGACTCATGAAATTTATAATTCATATGGATTGTTCACACTTTGTTTTTCAGTCTGTTTTCACCCGTTGCTTTTTTTTCTTGAGTCTTCTTGCTGCGTTTTCCATCTCTTCTTCTGTGATTCCCTCTCCCTCTTTCTTTGTCTCTTTCTCTCGTGGCACTTCTCGGTTGTTTCCTGCTTTTTTCTCGTTTCGCGTATCGTTGTTTCCTCTCGTTTCTCTTCTCTCCAGTAGCTTTATGAAGTGTCTTTTCCATTGTTGTTCCTCAATGCTGTCATCTGGTTTTTCTCGTCGACCTCTCTCCTTCTTTATGTATCTTAATATTTCTGTTTTATTTTGTATCTCTGCGATTTTAATCTGCTCTCTTTCTCTTCTTTCTTTTTCGTTTCGCATAGCTTGTTGTGTCTTTGTTATTTTCTATGTATTCTGTTCTCTCTATGTTTTTTTTTTTATTTGTCCGAGTGATCGATTTAGTTTCGTTTTGCTGTTTCCGCAATGCTTGTCCCACCAAGGTTTCTTTCCTATAGTTGGCGTTCTGTTCTTGACCTTCTTTTTGTTTATTGGTTTTCGAATTTCTTCCGCCAACTCTTCCCATTCTTTTTGGAATTCTTCTTTTTCTGCTTTCCTCTTCTTGAGATTTTCTCGGTATATTTTTATTCTCTCTACTGATCAATCTTCTATCTCTATCTCTTTTACTTCTTTTTTATTTCTCGTCTCCTCTGTTGTCGCCTTCAGTTCTATTTCTAACGGTTGGTGGTGTCCGATTCTGTCCTTTCTCTCTCCTATCCTGAAGTTTTTTAGTTCTTTCCGCGTTACAAATTGCATAGTTTATTATTAAACTTCCTTTCGCCCCCTGCGAATGTCCATTCTCCCTGATCGTCACCTTCCTTGTTTTCGTTTAGTAAACCTAATCCCATTTTCTTTATTTTTTCAAATAGGTCAATTCCTTGTCCATTTATTATTTTATTCTTTGAGCACCTTTTGCTTCCTTCTTCTCCATCGCATACCAGTTCTTCTTTCTCTGCTGTTCTAGCGTTAAAATCTCCTCCAATTGTCATTTTCTTCCATCCTTCACCTTCAATTATTTTCTCCAGTTTTTCTAATGTCTTCCTCTTGCCTTCTCTATTGTAGATTGAGATAATTTTCCATTTTTCTTCGTTGATTTCTACACCGTAACTAATTATTCCTTGCGTTTCTTTTTGTAATTCTTTCATCCTGATGTTTTATTTTACTCCTGTTATCATACCTCCCGCTCCTCTGCCCTTCTTGTCTCTCAATGCGTATTACTGTGTTACCCAGTTGTGTTTTTTTGGCGTCAGGGCTTCCATTTTCTTTCATCCTTTCTCTTCTATCCACGTTTTCGTGAAGTTAACACTGTGTCAAATTTTTGCATATAGTCCCAAAACTTTTTTCTTTTTTTGCGATTCTTGCCGTGTTCCAAAACATTGCCTTAATTTCCTTTTGTTTTTCCTTACGGTTTTTGCGTTTATTTATATTATGCCGGACCGTTATTGTTTTATGAGGTTTGCAGGGCTTTGCCTGTTCTGAAAAAACTCTCTCAGTCCTTTCTCTTCCCTCCATATGAAAGTCTTTTTGTTGACCGTTGGTTTCTCGTAGCCTAGCTTCGCTCGGTCTCCTCGCTCTCTCTTCATTTTCGCAATTTCTGCTATCTTTTGTCGCACATCTCTTTCCTTCTTCGTTAGGTTGTTATCATTATACAGTTTCTTATCTTTCAACTTACTTTTCTTTGCCGGTATTTCTTTTTTCGGTCGTCAGCTTTTTAGTTTCGCTATAAACATTCCTCTTCGCTGCTCTCTTCTTATCCAGTACGCGTCCTCCACGTCCACCTTTACCTGCAGTTCGTGTCACATTGTATGTTCTATCGTTCCCTTGAGTGAGCCTTCTCTCGGTAAATCCTCTCCTTTCAGAGTATAATATTGTTCCTTCTTCTTCTTCTCTCTTTTGCTTTCACCTTCTCTTCCAGTTGTATCATTTTTGTCATTTCCTTCTCCATTCGTTCTTCTTTGGTCTCCAGTTTCTTTAATCTGTTTTCCATTATCCCCTTTTCTCTCTCCCACTCCTCTTGTTTCTTTTTCCATTCTTTCTCTTAAGTCTTACAATTCTAGTCTATCTCACCTTATTTTCTTTTTTCTGTATTTTTCTTAATTGCTAATATAATTTCCGTTAACTTATCTAATTTGTCCATATCTAGCCCTTTTTCGTTTTCTATACCCTTCTCCTCTTGCGTCCTTTCTGCTTCTGATGTTTTTTTATTCTCTTAGTTGGGAATGATCCGCTCACCCCTCTTGTTTTTAAAAACTTTTCAAGGAGTACCTTCTCTGCTTTTATCCCGTCTTCCTCTTCTTCCCTCTTCCTTTCAAACAAGTCGACTATCGATTCTACTATTTAGTAAAATATGTTTTGGGTAGTTTATCAATCAAAATATTTGCATTTTACTTTAAATATTACAAATTAAAACTGTGTACAACGGTTTTAATGTGCACCAAGTACGCACTAGTTCTGCCAATGAAAAACGCTACGACATTATTACATTGTAAAAAACAGAGGTTCTGTGTTAAAAAAAATACTTATTAAAATTTTTGTGTAAAATAATCAACACATACGTGTGTACATTTAACATGTGCCTGCTATAATTAAATTTTACAAATTTAAAATGTAAAATATTTAAAATAACTTAAAAAATATGTTAAAGTAACACAATTTGAACGTATTTATTAAATACGTTTAAAAATTTACAGAAAAAGAATGTTAAATTTACTCTTGTTACGTCCCAATAGATCGCGGCCGCGAGGGAGCGGTACTCGGATCGTTTACGCAGAACTAGTCGCTTTTTCGGATTATCAAGCCAAGGGGCTCTATCCGGGGATACCCGCGCCCGAGGTAATTCGCTATCCAGACACTCGTTACCAAATTGTTTGCCCGATTCGCACTCTTACAGGGAGATTTGAATTCGGTAGGTCGCCGCCCTGATTCAAGAGATTCGAAAGATATCGTTCGAACGGCTCTTCTACCCTAGTGCACGCATAACATTCAAAGGCGGGGCGATAGTCGGCTAAAACTTTACTGCATTTGCTACACGCGGGGAACTCTATCCGCGGCCCGTATTGCACAAAGTGTCTTAAAACGCTTTCGAAATCTTGCCGGAAGGGTTAATATTTGCCGAGCGGGCAATCCTCACAAATAATGACTCCGGTAGCCTTATTTTGAAAAAAACAATGACCAGACACAGATTCCCGTCATTAGCCATGCTCTGATAGGACTAGGGGGGGTGAAACAATTCCCGGAAACTGTCGATTCGCTGGATGTCCGGGACACATGAGCAACGGAGCGCTAAGCTCTAATTTGGGAGATATCAATTACAATGGGTTCGCGCTCTAAATATTGGTCTCCACCCTCGTGTTCCACTGAACGTCTTACGTCAGAGAATATTTCGCGGCACGTGGTACACGCGGAGGGGTTTTGGATTTCTCCAATCACGACGTCGCACAAATCGCACTCTTTGACGTTGTACCGGTAACCGATATGCATATAATGGCGGATTAGGCAATCGTACTGACGACGTTGCGGGGCCGCTAGATCTCGGAAACACGCTTCGCAGAGGTAATGCTTACTATTACGATTTTCATGGAAGATAGTGAAAACACACACGGCGCGCGATAGCCAATTCCGTCGCGCGATTCTAGAGGCCAGTGCTGTCAGGCGGCGCGCGGGGCGTCGCGTCGGGGCTTCGCTCATGTCGTTCTCTTAGGCCTAGAGGCGTCGTCACTTACCTTTAGTCGAGCTCCAATGGGCAGTCCGCGGTGCCCCAGTGATCTGGTGGTGGGGCGTCGAACCACAAGTGTAGAATCTCGGCGCGGCGCTGGATCAGGCGGATCCGGCGGAGGTCATCATCTTTAATCGAAGCAATAAACTCCCAGGATGGGAGTGACGGAGGGTTATCAAGGTCGACTCCCAGTGTGAAGGCAATCGGGATTAGCCGATAATCCTGGAATGCTCTCCGGAATGTTTGGTAATCTGCTCGAGACTCGGCCTTGTCCAATGGGACGTAGATGTACTGTATACTTTTGATCTTGGGCACTGAAGTAACGTTTGTGAGTTTTGATCTCGCGTCCGCCTTGCGCGCGGAAATCGTATCAGGCGCGTAATTGGAAAGGAATTTTAACAATGGATTCGGAGGGAACCCGAACAAAAGGCGGTTAAGCCTGCGGGTGCGTACCTTGAGTCCGCTTCGTCTTGTCTTGGGCATTTGTTAATTGCCTATCGAGGTTAAGAGTCAAGTACACTTCGGTTGGCTCTCCTTGCTCGTGACGAGAAAGCGTGCTGCTCGTACAGCACTGCCTCTTTTGAGGCACTCACGGACGATAGCGTGCCGCTCGTACGGCACTGCTTCGTACGCAGGTGTGGCGCAAGAGGAGGACCGGTGGTTCGGATGCTTTATTGCAATTACTAGTATACCCACAGGCGGAAACGTGCCGCTCGTACGGCACTGCCTCGTGTGTGGGTGCAGTGTAAAGTGAGTATCGCCGAAGGCGGAATCAGGGAGGATGCGCGAAAAGGGTATAAGAATTCGTGGAGTAGGATATTGTATAAAAATGATAGTATATTGTAATAATTCTACATGAAATATCTATAAGCTAACATGTGATTATAAAAATAAGATTACAACTAGTAATATCTATAGAATTGTCGAATAAAACGAACGCGTGGCGTATTTTCTATGTGACGCAATGTATTACAATGAGCACGTGGCGTGATGTGGTACGAGAGCTGAGGGCTCTGGATACAGTGACGTACGTGGAAATAGGAAGATTCTCGATGTGGAAATAGGAAGGTTCTGGGTTCAGAGAAGCACGAGAAGGAATTCAGTGGTTATCCGAGCTGAAAGTCCGCGACTGAGGCAGGACTCTGAGCAACTGCGATCGTCCCTTGGGATGTCTGCCCTTATATTCTTGTTTTCTCGATGGCGGGGGTGGCCGGGTGGAAAGGTTGAATGAGTGGAAGGGTTGAGTTACGTCATCAGCTCTGTCTTCGATTTTTCTCCTTATATGGTCATCTCCTAAGTTTTCTTTCCTGAGTGGAAGAGTTGCGTTGCGTCATCGACTCCGTCTTCGATTTCTCTCCTTATATGGTCATGTCTTGAGTTTTCAGGAAGGGTCTGGAAGGATTTAGGTTCGCGCTACCTGGAAGAAGCGTTGTGGAGAAATTCCTATGGCTAAAGCCTCGTGGGCATCGCAATTTATTCCTTGTGTATATGTAGAATAGGCCAAGCCTATTGCGTCCATGACGTAGATTGTAACTTATTTATATGTTAGTGAAGTTAGACCTATCGCGCAGATCGTAATTTATTTCTATACTTATATATTAATAGGGTAAACTAAACCTCTCGCGTAGATCGTGATTTGTCGTTGATGATAAGTTTAACCGTCGGGGATATCAATGGTAATTTTGCTGGTGTCGCAAATTGTGACTCCACTGATGGTGAATCCGCTGTCGATAATTCATACGCAAATTGTGACTCCACTGATGGTGAATCCACTGTCGATAATGTGTACCAAGAAGATGGTAACTTATTTGGTGGTAATCCTACTGTCGGTAATTCATATTTAAGAAGAAGGTAACTTATTTGGTGGTAACTAAGAATGGTATTTTAGGCTGAAAATTTCTGCTAATAATAAGTGGTTTTGATATTCTTAACTACGGTCGCTTTTATAACTAAAGTCTTCCTACAGTCTAAAGAATGTTTCAAATTTTCCGGCGGTGGATGTAACACTTTCGAGTCGGGTTTTTTGGGCTCAAGCCACAAGGGAGAATTGTAAGGGGAAGTCGATGGTTAAATCACATCGTTATCTAAGATATCTTTGACCTGTTTGTCAATTCCTTCCTTGTGCATTGGCAGGAACCTGTACTGTTTGGTGTTTATATAGGGATATTATTGGTGGTAATTATCTTATGTGTTATTTTGTCGGTGTGGTGTAGCTCTCCGGGCAAGCGGAATAAATCGCTATATTTCTTTATGAGACTATGAACGTGCTCCTTTTCCTCGTTATTCAGATGATCTAGGCGGAACAGTTTTTTTATTTGGTCGGCGCGCGATTTACTTAGAAACGTCGCCATTACTCGGCAAGCTTTTCTGTCGCTTTTGGTCATTCTCGGCCCTAAAGCGGAACGGCCAGTTGAGGTTTGCAGGAGGGTTTTTTTATGACCTTTGTTGGATACAAAGGATACAGGGAATACAGAGGATATAGAGGATACAGTGGTGGATGCGTGGGGCGGCCCGGAGGTAGAGTAGGTTTCTACCTCTAGAAGCTCGACCGTCGGTAACAAGATTTTTACATCTTGCTCGCCGGTATTTATGACACCAATGTAGGCTATACCGCCGCGGTTCGTGACGACGGCGTTTCCTAGGTAGACGTCGTCGTGCACGTGCATCCGTAGAACGTAACCCATTTCGGTTTCCGGGTTACTTACTTGAAGGGGCAAGGTGGTGCGCGTTCTTGCCGGAATTATGAAGGTTTTGACTGGCCGATTCGTGTTGGCATCCTTACCGTCGGATTCGGAGGGCACAGAGATTTTGGTTGACCGATTCGCGTCGGTTTCTTTATTATCGGGTACAAGGGCGCTGAGAATACCGTCGGCGCGGTGGGTACGGTGGACACGGAGGGTAGATTATTTCTTCCGTTTAGCGGTATCACGGTTCCTTCCCACGTTAGGAGATTTTGGGTGTCGTCAATCACGTAATTGTCGCGCAAGAAGTCGGGAAGTAGTCGTCTTCCACTGTTTGGAACCTAATTCTATGACCTAAGTATACGATATCAACGGCTCCGAGTGTGTTGATCTTCCCGTTGGTAATTCTTGTGATCATGGTGCCCGCGTTTGTTTCTACGTTATCTAGGGAACAGAGTCTGCTCTGTTTGATTATGTTTGAAGCGGCCCCGGTATCAACCATAAAAGTTGTTTTGCCTATTAATCTTTCCATCGCTAAATTTACGCTTGGTGCACAGGAGAAGTCTGACGGGCTAACTATTGCTATTCGGGTTGTTTGTCCTGCGATTCCGATATCGCTCTTATCGGACGGCTGGTCTCTCGAGGCGTTCCCGCTTGAGGCTCGTCCGCGGTCCTCGAGGAGTGTGGGGAGTTTCCCTGCGGCTGGCGCGAGTTATTGTACTGCCGTTTGCGGCACTTTTCTATGTTGTGGCCCACGTTTTTACAGTATCGGCAGGTTTTATTGCTTCTAACTGGGGTTTCGGTGCGCGGGTTATTTAGGAATTCTGGGCGATTTCTCTTCGTATTAGTGTAACGCGGTCTGTTTGTATTGTCGACGCGGGCTCTTTCTATTCCTTTATAAAGTGATCTATTAAGGTCCTCGTAGCGCGACCGGTTCGTATTTTCATAGCGAGAGTTGTTTGGGGTGTAGCGACTATCGGGAGGATCGCGGAAGGTTACTCTGGGCGGCCCGTACCGTTCTCTTTGTTTCGGAGCGCTCGGGAAAAGATTTTATTGGTGTGGAGTGGGCTAAGGATCGCCCTGCACCGTAAACATTCCTTTCGAGACTACGTTCCCTGTCGTTCCTACGGGGCGTTTCAAAGCGAGAGTTATCCAATTCTTGTCTTATTGCGAGTGCTTTGACGTGAGTAAATGCCGAAAAAGGGTTAGTGTAATGTTCCGGGTGAAGCTGGATGCGGTAGTTGAGGGGTAGACCGTCGCAAAAAGAACGTGCGGTCAGGGCGTCCGTCTCGGTTGCCGTGTTATTGTTTAACATTCCGCTGTTACGTCTTTCTTCGTCAAGAATAGAAAAACGTAGGTCCTTTACCCGAGTTATGTAGTCTAAAATATGCTCTCCCGGTCTTAGATAAATCGTACTTAATTTCCCGCGATATTGATCTATTGTCCGAAGCGCCCCAAAGGCCCCGTTCAACAGGTCGGAGAGCTGGGTTATCGTTTTGCAAGTTTCATCTTTTACCGCGCATATGGCCCTTTCCTGCAATTTTGTTAAGAGGAGCCGTGTCAAATTACGCTCGAACGATGGGGAAAGGATTTTCTTAGCGCGCCGGCATGCTGTCACGTCTGACAGTATATTTACTGCTACATTCTAGCCGCATAAATTTTTTGATTTTTTTATCCTTGTTGCACAGCATCTGAAAACAACGTTAAATTATAATACACCTTTTTATTTAACTGTCACAACAATCACTTAGCTGACGCAAGTACGCGTTCTTGAACCAGCAGACACTAGCTTAGAGAGGATGACCGCCTAAGGGCACCCTTTCAAGCTTAAGCCCCATTTTCATGAATCACACTATGAACTTTTGGACAATCGCCTGTTAAAATTCCCTAAAATCACAAAAAATAATTGTAAAAGGATATTTGTTGCTAGTACAGGCCTTATGAGATCCTTTATGCAATATAAATTCAGTTGGACACGCGAATCTAACGAAAATAAATGTATGTTCCGTAAGAATAAACTGAGAAAATTAAAATAAAATATAAATAAATTAATTAAAAGTAAATCATCTATAAGAATATAACCTTTTATCGCTGAAGAACATTATCACGCTAAAATAATAATTGCTTTATTACCATATTTCAAAAATAATTGTTAGGAACAATTATAAATAAATAATTAATTACGTCAACAAAAATTTTTAATTTATACTCCTAATCGTATACAACAATTTTCATATGGGAAAGAACCTTGTCACTCCATTAATAGAGGCCATATAAAATTTTAAAGAACATAACAGGATATGATGGCAATTTTAGTCATTTTTGTGATTTACTTAAGACCCTGATCTGATGAGATTGATCTAATAACGGATCATGTTCGGCGCGACAAAATGCATAAAGATTGCCTAGTAGAATATTCCGGACAAACTTTTCTTTTTTTGTGTGGCAATGAAGCAGCGGAAAAAGGTTTGTCCTAATCTCTTTATACTAAATCTTGTTCTAATAAATACAAACTTCGACCGCACACAACGACTCTACATCAGCACACTTATAAAAAATTAATAATAACTTTATTCTTGCAATTGCTCATTTACAAAATTTTTATAACAATAAAATAAGGTTTTATATAAAAAGATGATTTTACTATCAAAACAAAATTGCGTGAATAAAGAGAATATAATAGTATCAATGTGTAAATTAAAAATTGTCAAATTGTTTAACGAATAATTTGTTACTAATAAATACCTATATTGACAATAAAATTTTCCAATTATATATAATACTTTAGTGAAAGTCCTACAATATATTCCTTACACACAGCTATCAGATTCCCAACCGTTTCCAAGATATAAAAATAATTAAAACGCCTATTATATAAACAATTTAATTTCACTGATCTGTTGTACTAACAAAAATGCCAAAAACTTTTGCTTGCATGTAATATTACTAACATAATAATAGAACTATTATTATTACCCCTAACAGCACTTTTCATTAACATTGTTATTAAAAAATATATATATATATTTACAAAAAGTAATATTACTATCGAGCGTCAATCGCCGAAGCGTCACTCACGAACCTGAGAAAGATAGAATTGTATTATGCATTGCATAGAAACGCGAATCCGAGCAAGATGCGAGTATTGCACGATCTGAAGGAAAGAAAGAAAGAGTCTGATATAACGTAGTGACTGTTAGACGAAAAGAGCAATATTTTTCATGCTTTGGACATGCTAATAATGATTTTAATTGTATAATTAAATTATTCCACTCTATGTAAAATATGTTTAAAAAAAATTAAATAATATTTAACATATATTTGTATACTTTAAAATCAAATTATTAAAAAATTTCTTATATTGTTACATCCACCCCCGGAAAATTTGAAACTTTTTTTAGACTGTAGGAAGATTTTAGTTATAAGAGCGACCGTAGTTAAGAATATCAAAACCACTTATTATTAACCCTTAAACACATACTGTCCGGTCAGTACCATCAATACATAACGTGGGTATGCTATACCCGACTCGCGTATTTCAATTGTAATTGTAATTGTTTGCGTCCTGTGCATCAATTTTGACTTGTTTTTTTTTTAAATTGTGTGCCAGACTGTAAGAAAGAAGACCATGTAAATTATATCGTGATTTAACGTTTATCTTCAAAGATATTTGCAAATAAATCGAATGAAGTCGTAAGAAAATTGTGCAAAAATCACTTTTTCTTTAAAAATTCATAACTTTTAAAAAAAAACCGATAAAGACATTTTACGGATCTTAAAAGTACAGAAATGATAGTATATGAAAAAAAATACGTCATAATTATTTGTTCCAAAAAGTAATTATTTGACATGGTAAACTTGGATAATTTTTAACTTTTTTTCAATCACGTGAAAAAAACTCCTGTAATTCTGAAACTAATTTATAAAAATTTTTCAGACTTTATGTCTAGTTTTTGCAATTGATAAACATAATTTAAAAGTTAAATTTGGCTTTAAAGACTTTACAACAACAAAATGGCGGGCATGAGAACCATACATATATTTAATTATTTTACAGAAATAGGTTAAAAATAATTAAAAATTACAATATAATTCTTTGAAAGTAATTTATTTTTATAAAAAAATGAAATTTATTATACCGAGCAGTGAGTACATATTTTTGCCGTGTGTATTTTGCACATTGGCAATTCGCATTTCAAACATTTGTACATCGTATATAAATAAAATAACAACTTGAAATAATCCGTATTGTAAGATTATAACCTCAAATTATCTGATACATTGCGGTAAATAAATAAAATAAAATATCTCAAAAAATTCCACTAACACATAACGCGGGTATGGCATACCCGAAACAAACTTTCTTACCTTTTTGCTCGGCTTCTACGGCGAGTCTGACGCTGTTTCAAATTCGACGTTCAAGACAAAACCTCAAAGTTTTTTATACGCCCATACCGGACCGCTACCGTCAACCGTTTCGAAATGGCACGTGATTAAAGAACCGACCGGGTATGGCATACCCAACATATGTGTTTAAGGGTTAATAGAGATTTTCAGCCTAAAGTTACCATTCTTAGTTACCACCAAACAAGTTACCTCTTTCTTAAGTATGAATTACCGACAGTAGGATTACCACCAAATAAGTTATCTCTTTCTTAAGCATGAATTACCGACAGTAGAATTACCACCAAATAAATTACCATCTTCTTGGTACACATTATCGACAGTGGATTCACCATCAGTGGAGTCACAATTTGTGTATGAATTATCGACAGTGGATTCACCATCAGTAGAGTCACAATTTGCGTATAAATTATCGACACCAGCAAAGTTACCATCGATATCCCCGACGGTTAAACTTATCATCAACAACAAATCACGATCTACGCGAGGGGTTCAATTTACCTTATTAATATATAAGTATAGAAATAAGTCACGATCTGCGCGATAGGCCTAACCTATCCACTAACATATAAATAAGCCACGATCTACGCAATGGACGCAATAGGCTTGGCCTATTCCAATAATAAATATACACAAGGAATAAGTTGCGATGCCCACGAGGCTTTAGCCATAGAAATTCCCTCACAACGCTTCCTCCAGGTAGCGCGAACCTAAATCCTTCCAGACCCTTCCTGAAAACTCAGGACATGACCATATAAGGAGAGAAATCGAAGACGGAGTCGATGACGCAACGCAACCCTTCCACTCAGGAAAGAAAACTCAGGAGATGACCATATAAAAAGAGAAATTGAAGACAGAGCTGATGACGTCACTCAACCCTTCCACTCGTCAACCCTTCCACTCGGCCACCCCCGTTATCGGGAAAACAGGAATATAAGGGCGGACATCCCAAGGGACGCTCTCAGTTGCTCAGTGGCTTCAGTTGCTCGGAGTCCTGCCTCGGTCGCGGTCTTCCAGCTCGGATAACCACTGAATCCTTCTCGTGCCTCTCTGAATCCAGAATCTTTCTATTTCCACATCGAGAATCTTCCTATTTCCACGTGCGTCACTGTATCCAGAGCTCTCAGCTCTCGTACCACATCACGCCACGTGCTCATTGTAATACATTGCGTCACATAGAAAATACGCCACGCGTTCGTTCTATTTGACAATTTTATAGATATTACCAGTTGTAATCTTATTTTTATAATCACATGTGAATTTATAGATATTCAATGTAGGATTATTACAATATACTATTATTTTTATACAATATCCTACTCTACGAATTCTTACACCCTTTTCGCGCATCCTCCCTTGATTCCGCCTTCGGCGATACTCACTTTACACTGCACCCACACACGAGGCAGTGCCGTACGAGCGGCACGTTTCCGCCTGTGGGTATATTAGTAATTGCAATAAAGCATCCGGATCACCGGTCCTCCTCTTGCGCCACACCTGCGTACAAAGCAGTGCCGTACGAGCGGCACGCTATCGTCCGTGAGTGCCTCAAAAGAGGCAGTGCTGTACGAGCAGCACGCTTTCTCGCCACGAGCAAGGAGAGCCAACCAAAGTGTACTTGACTCTTAACCTCGATAGGCAATTAACAAATGCCCAAGACAAGACGAAGCGGACTCAAGGTACGCACCCGCGGGCTTAACCGCCTTTTGTTCGGGTTCCCTCCGAATCCATTGTTAGGAGTCCTTTCCAATTACGCGCCTGATCCTGAATACGAAAAATACATACTTTGCCGCAAGTTCCGCGCGCAAGGCGGACGCGAGATCAAAACTCGAAAACGTAACTTCAGTGCCCAAGATCAAAAGTATATAGTACATCTACGTCCCATTGGACAAGGTCGAGTCTCGAGCAGATTACCAAACATTCCGGAGAGCATTCCAGGATTATCGACTAATCCCGATCGCCTTCACACCGGGAGTCGACCTCGATAACCCTCCGTCACTCCCATCCTGGGAGTTCATTGCTTTGATTAAAGAGGATGACCCCCGCCGGATCTGCCTGATCCAGCGCCGCGCCGAGATTCTACACTTGTGGTTCGACGCCCCACCACCAAAACACTGGGGCACCGCGGACTGCCCATTGGAGCTCGACTAAATATAAGTGACGACGCCCTTAGGCCTAAGAGAACGACATGAGCGAAGCCCCGACGCGACGCCCCGCGCGCCGACTGACAGCACTGGCCTCTAGAATTGCGCGACGGAATTGGGTAACGCGCGCCGTGTGTGTTTTTACTATCTGCCATGAAAATCGTAATAGTAAGCATTACCTCTGCGAAGCGTGTTTCCGAGATCTAGCGGCCCCGCAACGCCGTCAGTACGATTGCTTAATCCGCCATTATATGCATATCAATTATCGGTACAACGTCGAAGAGTGCGATTCGTGCGACGTCGTGATTGGAGAAATCCAAAACCCCTCCGCGCGTACTACGTGCCGCAAAATATTCTCTGACGTAAGACGTTCAGTGGAACACGAAGGTGGAGACCAATATTTAGAGCGCGAACCCACCGTAATTGCCATCTCCTAAATTAGAGCTTAGCGTTCCGTTGCTCATGTGTTCCGGACATCCAGCGAATCGACAGCCTCCGGGAATAGCTCCACCCCCTAGTCCTATCATAGCATGGCTAATGACGGGAATCTGTGTCTGGTCATTGTTTTTTTAAAATAAGGCTACCGGAGTCATTATTTGTGACGATTGCCAGCTTGGCAAATATCAACCCTTCCGGCGAAATTGCGAGGGCGTTCTAAGGCACTTTGTGCAATACGAGCCGCGGATAGAGTTCCCCGCGTGTAGCGAATGCAGTAAAGTTTTAGCCGATTATCGCCCCGCCTTCGAATGTTACGCGTGCACTAGGGTGGAATAGAGTTCCTATAATAAGAGTTAGGACAAACCGCCGCCATGTACAGCCAAATGTTATGCTTTGTCTCACTCCCACTAACTTCTTGGCTGAAGCATATGACGATCATGATAGCTTTATCTCACTCCCACTTACAGTTTGTCTCACTCTTACTAACTTGGCTGAAACATATGACGGGACCAATCAAAAATCGTCACCACATTGGCTTAACTCTTATTATAGGAACTCTAGGGTGGAAGAGTTGTTCGAACGATACCTTTGGAATCCCTTAAATCAGGGCGGCGACTTACCGAATTTAAATCTTCCTGTAAGAGTGCGAATCGGGAAAACAGTTTGGTAACGAGCGTCTGGATAGCGAGTTACCTCGGTCGCGGGTATTTCTGGATAGAGCCCTTTGGCTTAATAACCCGAAAAAGCGACTAGTTCCGCGTAAACGATCCGAGGACCGCCTCTCGCAACCGCGATCTATCGGGACGTAACAATATTCCTTTAAAATAAAAGTCATGTTAAGATTTTATAATAAAAGAAAATATTGCTCTCGTTACAAATCGCTGTTAGAATAGAGAATAGAAGTAGAATTCAGATGAGTCACCTGTATGACTCATTCGAGTGAAATCTAGTCCTCGCATAGAATCATATATGGACATGCCAAGGCAAGCGAACCGCGTGACCATGTAAGGCAAGGAATTCGAGTCACCGCCCCATGACTCATTGCTGGCAAGCGAGTCTCACAAATAGAAGTAAACTCGTAAAGTAAAAGTCTCCATTATGGAACACTTTTGCAGAGGTTACAGATTATTGGTTAATTAACATTATTATAAGAGTTCATATATAAATACTTTGAGTTTTGATCGATAGGCTGGTGTTCATGGATAAAATTAAACTTTAAAAAATTAAAATTCATTAAAAATTTGAATTATTATAAATAAAAGACTAAAGCAAGAACCTGTACGTCTGTTGAAACACTATTTTTATGACTTGTACCTTCGTTCCATAATCGATGTCCCCTTTTTGGAACGCTCAAATATTTCTCGTTATAAATAATTAACTCGTACAAAAACATCACAAAAGTTTTTTAGCATAGTATTAATAATCTTTAAAAGTTAAATAAATAGATATAATAAATTAACGTTTTTAGTTTTTATTTTAAATAAAATATTATAGTTTACAACTCTCAATTATTAAACATTCTATGTCTTTTCATTTTTAATTTTTTTTTGCTCTTGTAGTAACTTTCTTTTTTCACTCTTTTCCTGCTTAATTTTTTTTTTACTGTTTTTTTTTCATCTGAACTTTCCACCATTTTTCGGAGGTTCCAACTGAAGGTAATTTACGTTTGCCTTCTAGTTTAACTCTTTTTTTCTTGGGCAAGTGTTCAATAGATAATGTAAAAGCTTTAGCAAAGCTTCTGTTCTGATCAGCGTTATTATCTGAAATATATGTAAAAATAAATATAAATTTATTACATTTTACTTAAAATTAAACCAAAATAACCAACCTGAATTTGAAAGAGAATTCATTGTTTTGCAAGGATTCTTTGGGCATGTCATCCGTAGGCCTGGTAGTTACTTCCTCATTGACCATCTTTTCACAGTGATTTGATCCTTCGCTGATTACTTCATGAACATTTCGTATGGTTTCTGGCAAATTTTCTGAAACCTGTATATGTAAATATAAATATATTACACTTTACTTAAAATCAAACCAAAATAACCAACCTGAATTTGAAAGAGATTCATTGTTTTGCAAGGCTTCTTTGAGCATGTCATCCGTAGGCATGTCTGTGAAGTTAGGCACGACATTCTTTGAATTTCAAAAAAATACTAAGAGTTCCAGTAGCACTTTTCATAGTTCTACAGTTCCTGATAAAAATTAAACAGAGTTCCGCATTCCTTATATTAAAAAATCAAAATTGAAAAAATGTGCTAACTTCGCGAATCTAGCACGACACCCTTCTTCTAAAGTACCAAAATGCGTTGAATATTATCAATTTTGACAAGAGTTCCCAAAAGTTCTGTTCGAGTTACACACATATATACAATTTCAGATCGATATTCTACCAATTAACAATTTTTATCAATTTTATATGTCCGCGCCAGCACACTAGTGAAACTGTGTCGTGCTGATGATTTTCCGCAGTTTTAACGATTGTTTTCGATAGTTCTACAAGAATTCTACGCTTTAGGATTATTTTTACAAATAGTTCCGACCATTTACTATTTTTAAAATAATTTTTAACAGTTACGTCCAGCACGCACTTAGTGAAAATGTGTCGTGCTGATGATTTTCCGCAGTTCTAGCGACTATTTTCGACAGTTCTACAAGAGTGCTTTAAAGAATTAGTTTTAAAAAGAGTTCCGGTAATTAACTATTTTTAAAACAATTTTTAACAGTTACGCCCAGCACGACATTAAGTGAAAATGTGTCGTGCTGATGATTTTCGGCAGTTCTCGGTTGTTTTCGACAGTTATATAAGAGTTTTATGTTTTAGAATCATTTTTAAAAATAGTTCTGACTGCTACGGAAAATATGAAAAATTGGGAATTATAGGTACATAATGGTCGGCCAATATGCATAATTCCCAATTTCGGTCAAAATGATTAATAGAGAAGGATTAAACTTTCCCGGTCATTATGCATATTTCCTAATGCTAAATGGTCATTTTGATAAATTATCTTATTTGAGTTGATTTTCCCGGCAATCTTAAGCCCCTTGCACAATAGGCGATAGCGATGCGAAGTGTTACATGGGTTTACAACTTTCCACGCGTGGAAAGCCTACGCATGTACTTTGAAGACATACTATGTGTCTAATTTAATAATAGTGGAGCCATCCGGGGGGCGGAACCTACTGCCTCCACGCATACACTTTTCACGCGTGGAAAATTGTAAACTTCGAAAATACCGAGACCATAGTGCAGTCATCGGATCCGTTCCAGCGACCTTTGGATCAAATCGATCCTAAGATGATAATGGATTTCCTCGCGGACAAGGAAGATGTGCCATCGAAAAAGGACAAGGTTAAGAACATTATGGACGACGATTCATGGTACGTGGTAGAATACTTAAGAAATATCAAATCATATATATATTACAAAAAAAAAGTCATCAATAACAATTATATATTTAATAATAAAATTTATATTTCGGCGCTTACATAAAAAATATATGTGGACTAATATTGGTTTTTGTGTTTACAGCATTTCTTTGTTTTTAAGATCATTGTACTCATACCAGTGAGCTCCAGATCGCGCATACGTGACATAATGCCCGTTATCAGGATTACCGCTAGGTTTTATGTAATGTACTATACCAACTAAAATGTATTTTTTCGAATTTAACACGATACTTGTAGCGACTGTTTCAAGACAATGTGTGATTATTTTGTCTTGTTTAACGTATTGTTCGTCCGTAAATATTGAGGTATCAATAAATAAATGTGGACCATACTCAACGTTTTCCACGACGGTGTCTAAACATTTTCTATATTTTGTTGTAACCGCCAAAGCGTTGTCGATTGCTTCTTGCATATATTGTAATCCCTTGTAGAGAAGTATGTCTATATGTATGTTTAATTCCACAATCTGTTTTGTTTGCGAGGAGCCACAGAAATAACATACGATGGTTTTTTGACAACTCGGTGTATCAGTAAATAAATAACTAATTAAATGTGCAACATTGCAATCGGCATTTAATTTAGAAATCCTACGTGTATAAATAGTTAAAGCGTCACTAAAAAGCGAAAGATCTAATAAGATTTTAGCTTTTTCTTTGTAGTGATTTGTCGTTATTTTTCCAGCATGTAATATTGACATGGCTAGATTTATAGTGGGATTTTCCGAAAACTTTATTTTATCCTCGTAGGACTTTATACGTGCAATGCCGCTTGCGACTAGATGAACTACCGCATCAAACGCACAAGTTTGGGAAATGGTTATGACTTTGCCATCCATAGTGACGCCTTTGCATAAATTACTATTCCGTATGAGTACTATGTTTTGGTCTCTCGCTAATTTGATGTAATCCCATTCCGAGCACTTATCTAAGTAAGATGGTTTACGTCGTTTTTTTGAAGTAGAATATTGCTCGTCCGGTGATTCGCGAACAAGGCCTCGCCAATTTTCGTTGATATTACAAGTTAATTGATCTTCATTATCGATAATGATGGTATCAATCGTTGCATTATTTTTATCGTTTTTATTATCAATGATGGTATCAACCGTTACACTATTTTTATCGACGTCTTCTGTTATTACGTTAATACTTTGTACCACGTCACAGTTAATTGTACTAGAATAAGAATAATCATCTATCGATCGATCTGTTTGCACTTCCGCGGAATTTGCAGAATAATTAAGCTCCACTTGATTCTGTTGTTCATTATTTACACTTAAAATATCTTTTTGACACGATGCCAATTTTATTCTTCCGTCAAGATAGTCAAGATGCTCGTACACAAATTTGTCGGCTCTTATTGGCAATTGACCTTTAAATGCGCGATTTTTTAAATTCGCAAATACCGCCTCAACGGAAGTAGAAGTGGCAATTTCATCGCTTATCTGAAAATGCGATTGCATTACGCCGCTCCAAAGCACTACATATTGAATTAAACGCGTTTTCATTATTTTTGCAAAATCGGGATTATAGCAAGCATTTATTGCTGTTCCCTTGGTACAATTAACTGCTAACCGGATGGCATTATTGTATATGTTGGAACTTTATTGAAATTAGTCGGAAGCATCCTGATCATCGGCTTCTTCTGATTGATATATCTCATCGCGATTAGTATTCTCATTTATTTCATCCGATATTTCCGACATTTCAGGCGCGGGAACATTTTTAATTATGGTATTCAAATATTGTAAACGCATATCAGACGGTAATTCCTTTCCGTTTTTATTGGAGCCAACATATTCGCTTAACGTTACTATAAGAATTGCTTCAAAAAATGTGCACAATTCTTCTAGAGAAGTCATTTTATACGTTTGACTTAGAGAACGTAAATAAAACTTACGGACGAGTAATTTATCTCTCTGTTTCAGACAATTCCATCTCGATATCATGGAAATAAAATGGCTTACATCCAATCTTATAAAACACGATGGAATCGTGTCATTAACACCGTGCAAAATATTAAAGCATTTCTTCAAATAATGTCGTAAATCAATGCATTTTGCAAATATTTCTGCAACAGCGATTAAAATCGCCCATCCAAAATCGCAAACGACCATGCGCGGAGCTTCGTTTCCTTTTGCTATTATCTTGCGTAAGAAATATGCAATATGCATTGATTTATGATCGGTTGATACCATCTGAAACACTGGAAAACTTCCATCATTATCAACGTACATACATTGAT
Organism: Temnothorax ravouxi; assembly: GCA_030770255.1. Taxonomy (NCBI): domain Eukaryota; kingdom Metazoa; phylum Arthropoda; class Insecta; order Hymenoptera; family Formicidae; genus Temnothorax; species Temnothorax ravouxi. The sequence goes on from JASTWP010000502.1 coordinate 95,232, forward strand.
ATAAAAAAATAGGCGGTTCACAATTAGAGTATCGTTTTATAACACCTCCAGTAGCATCGATTGTCATAAAGCTTACTGAATTTTTTTGGCTTCTTGTTCTGTACAATAATTGCTGCTCGAGACTCCAATAAATAAAAAAAATTCTAATAATCCAATATTATGAATAACGCCACAATATTTTCCCTGCTTCGAACTTTGTAATAGATTTAAGACAGAATTTGCGTATAAAAGTCCGTGCCGTTCTAATAACCTCTGCTCTTTTGCTTTTCGTAAAACAGCAGCGTTAGGAAGAATTGATGGTTCGACGTCACCAAAATTTTTTAAACGTTTAGCCTCCTGTCTACGAAATGTTATAACATCCATTTTTTTTCAATTAAGGTGCTAGTAACAATTTTACGACGTTTACCCCTTAATTGTTGTTTTGTTGTGTAAGAATGCTTTTCTTCTTTTATATTTAATACTACGAAATGTATCTTTACGTCGACATCATCGCGCGGTTTATGTATAATTTTACCTTTTATACTCGCGTTACATTCTTTGCAAATGCCGTGAATACCAATGTAATACTTCGCGGAGCTCGACTCGTAAACATCGTGTTTTTTAAATGCTATTGTACAACGAAATTTTTGTTGCTGCCACGCTTTTTCAGCTATAACATCAGTCCAACCGCTCTGCAGTACGTATTTATGTCGTCTTCCGTAGAGCTTTCGAAGAGGCATAATCGTTTTCCACTGTTCGGCCGATATGATTAAATCGAATTCTTTTGAAAGCGCATTAATCGAGTCATTTTTGACAGTCTCAATCGAATAGGAGGATATATTTTGGGAGTCTTCTCCGTCATCTACCTTAATATTGAAAGCCTTAAGAATTTTATCCTTGTAGCCGTTCCTGTTTTCGTTAATCAACACGTATATATGTTTTGATGTTATATAGGAATTAGATTGCTTCATTTTCTCCGAAATTATACGATATATTTCGGCCGATGGTGGATAAGGTCTACGACAATCCTTTATTGTTCGGCAATCCGTATCCAATAAAATCTCTAATAATTTTGCCTTATCGTACATCTTGCCGTTTAAATAAAAAGATAGAATTATGCTATAACAAAATGATACAAAAGAATACAATAAAGAAATACAAAAATATATTTTATGAATTTTGCGAACATTGTTTTAATATCCTGTTTTATTTCTTATTTCTTACTTCCTAAAAATATTTGAATAAAAAATCATGTGTATTTACATCTTAATAAGGCATCAATCTTATAATCAAAATCGTGGTTTGCCCAGGGATGGTCACAATTAATAGGCAGTCTCTTGAATCTTCGCACTGCAGTTATGATTACTGTACTGTACCACTATCAATTTCCTTATTTTCTTATTTTGTTATACTATGTGTCGCTGCGTTATTCACTAAACTCTTGTCTTCACGATTCAAACGACTCGTTAGAAATAACGATTCACTAGAACAGCTCGTCTTATATATCCCTCTCCGTGGAGACTTTTAGATTTCAATTTTTAGTTGCTAAATTCTGATAAGTGCGGTTTTGTCCTTTCATCGGTGTGCACGTGTATCCTCGCGTATATCGAAAAACACGGTGACAAAAGACTGTTGGCGTAGCGCGCTTATCTCACAAGACACCGCGCTACCCGAAAAACAACGCGCACTTGGAGTTACGTCGGCAAATCTTTTGTAATTTCAAGAAAGGGTACACTGCGTTTTTTTCGAAAACCGCGAGTGTGCACACGAATGAAAATTTTCACATCGCTTCATCCTTGTTGTTCACTAAAAGTTAAACAAAAATGAAGCGATGCTTATAAGCGTTTAAAGCGAGTAAGCGTCTAAACGGAACTCAGCCTAATGCCCGATCTACAATAGCTGTAGTAAGCTGTAGTAAACCTCAAGATGTAAGAAATTGACCAATCACAGTCGATTATTCTCCTCACATTCGCCTGTAATTGGTCAATTTCTTACGGCTTGAGACTTACTACAGCTTACTACAGCTATTGTAGATCGGGCATAAGTGTCGTCCTGGATGTAACTGTTAAAAATTGTTTAAAAAATAGTTAATTACCGGAACTCTTTTTAAAACTAATTCTTTAAAGAATAGAACTTTTGTAGAACTGTCGAAAATAGCCGCTAGAACTGCGAAAAATCATCAGCATGACACATTTTCACTAAGTGCGTGCTGGACGTAACTGTTAAAAATTATTTAAAAAATAGTTAAATGGTCGGAACTATTTGTAAAAATAATCCTAAAGCGTAGAATTCTTGTAGAACTATCGAAAACAATTGTTAGATCTGCGAAAAATCATCAGCACGACACATTTTCACTTAGTGTCGTGCTGGGCGTAACTGTTAAAAATTATTTTAAAAATGGTAAATAGTTGAAACTATTTGCAAAAATAATCCTAAAGCGTAGAACTCTTGTAGAACTATCGAAAACAATCGTTAGAACTGCGGAAAATCATCAGCACGACACAGTTTCACTAAGTGTGCTGGCGCGGACATAAAAAATTGATAAAAATTGTTAATTGGTGGAATATCGATCTGAAATTGTATGTATGTGTGTAACTCGAACAGAACTTTCGGGAACTCTTGTCAAAATTGATAATATTCAACGCATTTTGGTACTTTAGAGGAAGGGTGTCGTGCTAGATTCGCGAAGTTAGCACGACATTTTTTCAATTTCGATTTTTTAATATAAGGAATGCGGAACTCTGTTTAATTTTTATCAGGAACTGTAGAACTATGAAAAGTGCTACTGGAACTCTTAGTATTTTTTTGAAATTCAAAGAATGTCGTGCCAACTTCACAGACATTCCGTAGGCCTGGTAGTTACTTCCTTATTGACCATTTTTTCACAGTGATTTGATTCTTCGCTGAATACTCCATGAACATTTTGTATGGTTTCTGACAAATTTTCTGAATAAAAAATAAGTAAGATAAAGACATAAATAGGTTCAAATTTAATTGTACAAACCTTGTTCAGATTTTTTATTGTTTAAGTTTTTATGTGTCAAATTTTCTAAGTTTGCGAGTGAGAATACATTTGATACGCTATTATCTGTATCAATACTATCATGTAACAATGAATCGCTTGAAGTATTATTAATATACTCATTTGTACAGTTTACGTCTACAACCATATGATCTAACTTGCTGTCTTTCACAAAAGCATGAAGTTCATCGTCTTGAATGCTACTCTCTAATTCTATCAAGAAACACGGTAGTGTCTCGCGCCAAGTACACGCGGAGCGAGACCGACCGTGACTCTTTTACGCGACGCGACGGGTTGCGAGTACTCGAGATGTTGAGATCTCGATAACGAGTGAGCGGATCAAGTTCTAAGTAGGCTTGATCGATAGCTTAGGGTCCAATTAGGGGGGGGGTTTCTCTTATAATATTCCGCTATGTGCCCTACGAGCGGAGATTTTGCGACGCAAAGTCCAAATGTGAAAATTTATTTTTAAGATACTTCTACTACTACTAACTACTTCTACGTCGATTTATTGGCTGGAATTGCGTCCTTTTCACTTTTTCGACACTGGCGGCGCTTTCGCGCAGTGCAGATAGTGCGTTCATTAGCGCGGTGTCACAGTTCATTTACAGTCAGTTCAGTTAATACCGTTACGTGTGTGTACTGCGCGCAGTGCAGATAGTGTGTTCAGCGCGCTGTCATCACAGTTAACCTAACACGGTAGTGTGTCTCAAATACGCGCGGAGCGATACTGATCTCGTTTATTACGCGAAGGAATTATCGTAAGTTACTATCCGTACAAAATTACCTTTTTCAAAAAAAAGTAAAAAAATGCGCCAAGTACACGCATAGTAGTATATATGTATTATGTTGTTACCTCGAAAAAAAACAAAGTGGTAGTATTATACCTCGAAATAACACCCTGTACATACTGCTTATAAAATGCGTAATACTACAAAAAGGCGTGATATCTGTACAAAATTACCTTTTTTAAAAAAATGGTAAAGAAAGGCGCCAAGTACACGCATAGTAGTGTATATGTTGTTACTTCGAAAAAAAACAGTGGTAGTATTATACCTAAAAAAAATCCAAGTACCAAGTAGTAGACATATGCCCGTATTCATAGATGGTTCTTATCTTAAGGACTGAGGAAGCCTTATTGGAGGATTCCTTATTTTATCAAGACCTCCTTGTTTCATAATAAAGCCTTCATGTCTCCTTCCAGAAGGAGCTTGTTCTCTAGGAACTTTATGTATTTTATGATTTATGCCACTGTTCAGAGTACAATTTAAACCAAGAGCGCGAATAAATAACCTAACTTTGAACTGACTTTGACTGTCATTGCCTCAAAACATTTTTTATACAAGGTTATAAATACAATATATTAGCTAGTATAATTATGGACTGCGAATCCAAAAACGTTCATTATGTACTGTTTTAAATAAGATGCTAAAATTGTTGATACTTGTGCAACAATACGTGATACCGATGCTTGACTGACTCCTCTAATATCTCCGTTAACAATCTGAATAAAAAGTACATCAAAAATATAAGGAAGATTTCACAAGTATAAGGCAAAATTTATAAACATACTTGAAAACTACTTGTTGCATAAAATCGCAAAGTTATCAAAAGGATTATTGGAGAAATCGGCAGTCTGCGTTTCGCTGTAGCTGTTCGCGGTTTACTAGTGGTAACAGAATATCAATTACAGCTTTTTTACTGAATCTATAGCGTTTTTGGAAAGGCTCATCTTCGTAAAACTCAATAGGATTTACCCAGTCACGAATATATCTTTTTGGCAAACGCCACCGAATATCATTTTCCACATTTTCATCTTCAAATCCATCATCTAAATTTGAATCGTTTAAAAATTCGTTATCCATTTTAATTGCAATATATACTGTAGCACTCAGTAATGACAATACTCCGTAAAATGCAGACACTTTTGTAGGTTATATTATCGAATCTTTTGCTAATAAGGTTGCAGTCGCCGCCTCAAGGAAGCTCGTGACCTGCCTTGAGATAAGGGAGCCAATAAGACTCCTTGTTCGGTCAAGAAAGGTTTATGAAATGTAGAATAAGGAACAAGGAATCCTCATTCCTCAAGGAAGGACTATGAATACGGGTAATAATCTTTGTATCTCGAAAAATCTCAAAAAAACCTAAGCAGAGTATCTTTACTTAAAAAAAAAAAAAAAACAAAGTGGTAGTATTATACTTCGAAAAAATTTAAGCAGTAGTATTTTTATTTCCAAAAAATTATAACTCAAGTGATGCACATCACAAAATTACATTACCTTATCAAAAATGAGTCGCGCTTCAAGTGATCTATTATTACAATTACAAAAAAAAATGATATCTCTTTTTTAATTACAGCGCCAATTACAGAGAACATATATTTTTCGAGATACAAAGATTACGTCTATCACATGTTACTTAGGTTTTTTCGAAGTATAATATTACCACTGCTTTTCTTCGATTAGAATAAAAGATTGAATCATGAAGAATTACACAGAGGTAACAGTACAAAATACAAATATTTTATTAAAATATTTAAACCCAACAAGGGAATACAAGGTATTTAAATACAAAGTTTATATATGTATTTTAAAAGATTTAATCGCATCGCAAAGAATTACAGAGGTAACAGTAAAAAAAAATAAAAATATTTTATTAAAATACATAAATTTTTCTTGTCAAAAAACTTGGCGCTGCTAGACCTGCAAATTAGGTCAGCCTGGTGTGTATGTGCGAGCGAGTGAATGTGGGTGATGTGTGTGTGTGTGTGTGTGTGTGTGTGTGTGTGTGTGTGTGTGTGTGTGTGTGTGTGTGACGATGAATAATGCGGCTTATGATTAAGTATAGGATAAGTTAGGATAAGTTTATATTTTTAAAGCGATTAGAATTAAGTATAGAATAAGTATAGAATAAGTAATATTTACATTTGTAAATAATCTCTCTCTCTCTCTCGAATAATGCGGCTTATGATTAAGTATAAGATAAAAAGTCTCTCTCTCTTTCTCTCTCTAGCAGCGCCAAGTTTTTTGACAAGAAAAATTTATGTATTTTAATAAAATATTTTTATTTTTTGTACTGTTACCTCTGTAATTCTTTGCGATGCGATTAAATCTTTTAAAATACATATATAAATTTTGTATTTAAATACCTTGTATTCTCTTGTTAGGTTTAAATATTTTAATAAAATATTTGTATTTTGTACTGTTACCTTTATGTAATTCTTCATGATTCAATCTTTTATTCTAATAAAAAAAAAGCAGTGGTAATATTATACCTCGAAAAAGCCTAAGTAACAAGTGGTAGACGTAATCTTTGTATCTCGAAAAATATATGTTCTCTGTAATTGGCGCTGTAATTAAAAAAGAGATATAAGAGATATATCATTTCTTTTTTGTAATTGTAAAATAATAGATCACTTGAAGCGCGACACATTTTTGATAAGGTAACGTAATTTTGTGATGTGCATCACTTGAGTTATAATTTTTTGGAAATAAAAATACTACTGCTTAGATTTTTTGAAGTAACTATAATACTACCACTTTGTTTTTTTTTTAGGTAAAGATACTACTGCTTAGGTTTTTTTGAGATTTTTCGAGATACAAAGATTACGTCTACTACTTGGTACTTAGATTTTTTTAGGTATAATACTACCACTGTTTTTTTTTCGAGGTAACAACATATACACTACTATGCGTGTACTTGGCGCCTTTCTTTACCTTTTTTTTTAATAAAACGTTACATTAGTTTTTATTTAAAAATGCTATAAAGATTATACATCATAAAGATCTTGACTGTGTATAAAAATATAACTAATTGTAAACTGTAAGAAATTACATATAGATAACTAAAAGTTATCATCAGACTTTTTTATCACATAAGAAATATTATTGTATTCATGAAACTTCCGAAATATAAATATGCGTATGTTAAATAGATTGCATGTGTGTGTACTGAGTTTAATAAAATATTTTGCTATTTGCCTGCTCTATGTGCTTTAATAATAATTGTTAATAATAACTGTTTAAAACTGATAATCATTATGTATTAATAAAATTTGCTTACAATATAAAAATAAGTGACTATGTTCGACTTAATTTACGTGAAGATGAAAAATATAAAACAATTGCTAGTAAAACATTTACCACATATTTATAAATTTTAACTATCTGCCGATAACGCTTTGAATGTAAAAGCTAAATAGCCATAGTAATTTAATACGTAAAAAGCCCAGTTTTGATCATTAAGCGAATTACATAATTTATATTTAGATTACGCTCATAAAATCTAATATCGGTAGGCTTCTATAAGAGAAGCATTGTATTAATATGTCGCAAATATTGGACTAATTATAGCCTGAAAAAAGCTTTGTGCGCTTGACTATTCGGTATTTGACCCTGCAGTCTTAATCTGCGGACAGCTTCTTTTAAGTGCTTTGGTTGTAATGGACCAGTTTTATTCTGGGCCTCCATAACATCTAAAACTATACAACAAACACAATATAATCTAGAATTAAATTCCAATATTCTAACCGTACTTATAAAAAAGAGCTCGTACCTTCTTCAACAATCTCGCCAACAAATACCTTAGCAATTCACGACATAGCTATGACAACGTTCTGAGACACTGAACAGCCTGTTATGGTTTGCATAATCTGTGAAACATATTTATTGTTAGTATAATACTTTTTTAATAAAACGGCTATTTTTTTGTAAATAACGACTAAAAATAAGGTGCGTACCCTCTTTATAGCTGTTTTTGGAAATGCAGATCGTCTGTACATCTCGTATCTGTCCAATTAATCTTCAGTGAAGTTGGATACTAGTACTCTGTAAAAGAAAAGTTCTCAAAAATATATTCTCAATAGTCAAACAATAAACTTGTTATACGTGCACATAAACTTGTAAGACGTCAAATACGTACTGCATCTTTTCTTTCTCCTCCTCTTCTATTAGTTAGGGAGCTGGTGGCCAAAATTTCTATATGATTTGTTCATGTGGCAGACATTATTAATAGCGATAATTGTACTATAAGAAACATTAAGGACCGCGTCTGCCACCATGGTAGCGCTGCGTTGTCAATTGACAGCGCTTCGAATTTGTAAAAAAAAGGGGGTATTATATGATTTGTTTATGTCTGCCTCTGAGGCTGATGTTCAGAATCCTTCTGAAAACGAAGAAAATCGAAGAGGCAGACATCCAGGGCTCTGACTTTTGTAGTAATCAATTTTTTAAGTTTTTTTATGATTTAAAAAAGTGTATATGAAGTGTACACTTGGCAGACTTGAATTGTTCGATTAAAGACAATGTGAAGGACCACAGAAAAATGGTCTGCCAGCATGTTGCCTCTGCGTTGTCAATTGACAGCACTTCAAAAATGTTAAAAAAAAAAGGTGTGCTATATCATATGCTCATGTCTGCTTCTTGGACTGATGTTTAGATTTCTTATAAAAACGAAGAAAATCGATGAGGCAGACATCCAGGCCTCTGATATTCCAAAGGCAGACCATTTGAATATTTTTTTGAAAATATTCAAAAAACGCTCGCGCCAAGCTACAAGTAAAAAATTTTACGTCTACAAAATATCAATGAAAATAATTAATTTAAAAAAACTATTTAATTTAGAAATTACATCAACTGATCAAAACCTATGGTCGAAATTAATAATGTTTCGATATTAATCGGAAAAAAGTGCTGTGTGAATCCGACAAACCAAGTTGGCTCACAGTTTTTCAATGTTTATATCGGTAAAGACGTTATATATTGCCAGTTACGGTCGATTTAAATTACTTTAATTATTATTCTATTCACTGGCGAAATAAAAATTTAAAATAATTAATGTTACATATAAGCAATCGATAGGAGCGATTTTCAAAACATATTTCAAATATTCGGATTTTAAGTCTGTTAACTGTCGTCCCGCAGATACAAAATAACTGCATAGTTTGTCTTTCTTTTATTGGAGAGAAGTGAGTGAGAACGACGTTATAGCAGAAATTGAAGATCCCGAAGATCGCTCAGGTACAAATTTTTTCATTTAGATGTATAATGTAAATTTTGTGCTATAAATCTTCTTGAATTTTTTTTCCTTTGTAGTACTTGCCATCGAGCAGCCACCGCGTCTCTAGATTATGTTCGTATGTGAAACACAAATTTAAACACGTTGTGTATTTTTTAGATGAAGAAGGTGACATGAACGAAAGCGCCGACATCAGTTATCAATCGGGTTCGAAAAACCGGCACAGTATCTCGGACGACAGTGATAACGACGCTTTTTAAATTTATTTGTTTTTTTTTTACTTTAAAAACTATAAACTATTAATAATAACAATAAACTATAAACTATTAATAATAACAATAATCAGCCGTAATACCAGCTTTCCCTTGATTCCATGAATTTCAAAAAATGTATGTACAGCTTAAAATCAGTGAGCAAAATGTCTGCCAAATTTTTTTCGTATTTAGGGAGTCATAATGAATCGAATGGACGCAACTAGAACCATGAACAAATAACTTAATAGAGCTTTTTTTTTACATTTTTACAACTACGTCCCGTGATAATGCAGAGCCCTGAGTGTCTGCCTCATGGATTTTCTTCGTTTTCAGGATGATTTTGACCATCAGCCCCAGAGGCAGACATGAACAAATGATTTAGTACCCTTTTTTTTACAAATTTGAAGCGCTGTAACGCAAAAACGCAGCGACGTAGGATCTTAATTGACTGGACCAAATCGTTTCGTATTGATCTAAACTTCAATCCCTATCGATATGAAACATGAACAAATCATATACCGATTTGGCCACCAGCTCCCTAACTATATCTCCCTTCTGCTCTTCTCCTTACTCTTCCGCCTTTCTTTCGTACTGACTGGGTTGGCGCGAGGTATCATAATATATCATTACTGAATATATCCTCTGCAGTCTGTTCGTTTTTCTTACTGTCAAATTAATGCTTCACAATCTATATTGCCTCCACAATCCGGTAGGTAGAACTGTAACGTAAAAAATAAAATTAAGATCTATCAGCTTTTAAATCGCGATTTTATTAAGAATTTTGGTAATTATGCAAAAAACAGCAAAATATACTATTTGTTACCTTAAGTTTAAATTCTAATTCAGTATGATAGCCGGTTTTCTTACATATTATGTTGACTTTTTTTCCCATAAAAATGCCTTTGCAATGTGCATAAGGAATTGTCATTGTATAATCTTTCTCGGCAGCATTGTTAATACAGCAATGCCATCCAAAACTGCAGAAGTGGAATTTCCTGTAAAAGTTTAACATATGTGTTATTAGGTAACGCTATTAATTATATAAGTATCAGACAGAAGTATTAATATTACATCCTTGAAACGATTTAAGTATATCTGCAAAGACATTTTAATTCTCAATGCATAATGTTGAATTCAGTATTGAAAAAATATTCTATTCAAAGTCGTAACTTACGAGATATCCGTCACGTATCAAGACTGATTATTATTAATACTTTTACGCGAGCCGTTATTTTTGTAGTATAATAATAAATATAATATTAATATAATAACTTACGATAATTCCTTAGCGTAAACGGGAGGACTCCTTGGCATCAGAGCTCCCTGCCGTCAATATAAAATCTTTGATGTTTCCGAACCGCTTAACACTTCGGCTGTAGATGGTAACATGTCGTTAACAGTATTGAATGTGCAGTCGTAGCTATCCGACTCGTTTCTCCGTAATAATATTTGTAAAAAAATGTAAACACTCGCATAGTTATAGTAATATATCGCATAAACATAGTTAGTATTAGTAATAATAATAAATAAAATAACAGTAATATATAGAATAATAGATAATAATATAAATAAAACAATTACCTTGAATTAATCGTCGCGTCGCGTAATAATAAAGAATCACACGGTCGATCTCGCTCCGACACTACCGTATCTCTCGATAGGTTAAGTGAACTGACTGTGACTTGACAGCACGCTGAACGCACTATAACTATCTGCACTGCGCGCAGTACAAACACGTATATGAACGCACTATATCTGCACTGCGCGAAAGCGCCGCCAGTGGCGAAAAAGTGAAAAAGACATTTTCTCTGATCACGTGACATATATATATATATATATATATATATATATATATATATTGAAGAGCGTTGACGTATCTTAACGACGTATCTTAATAAAAAATATTCACATTTTGACTTTGCGTCGCAATATCTCCGCTCGTAGGGCACGTAGCGGAATATTATAAGAAACCCCCCCCCCCCTTATCTGGACCCCAAGCTATCGATCAAGCCTACTTAGAACTTGATCCGTTCATTCGTTATCGAGATCTCAACATCTCGAGTACTCGCAACCCGTCGCGTCGCGTAAAAGAGTCACGGTCGATCTCGCTCCGCGTGTACTTGGCGCGAGACACTACCGTGTCTCTTGATCATACATTTTTTTTTTAATTGACACAATGTATTATTTTTTGAGGCAATATATATGTTTTCTCTGTAATTGGCGCTGTAATTTAAAGAAATATCATTTCTTTTTTGTAATTGTAAAATAGATCACTTAAAGCGCGACTCTTCTTTTTGATAAGGTAACATAATTGTGTGATGTGTATCACTTGGGTTATAATTTTTCGGAAATAAAGACTACTGCTTAGATTTTTTCAAGATTTTTTGAGATATAAAGATTATGTCCACCACTTGTTACTTATATTCATCCAATTTTTATTATGTCAAAACATAATTTTAATTCATCCAATTTTTATTATGTCTAGACATAATTTTAATTCGTCCAATTTTTATTATGTCTAGACATAATTTTAATTCAGCGAATTTTTATTATGTCATGACATAGTTTTAGTTCGGCCGCTAGGGAATTTTTAAGTCGATTCTTATGAATCAAGCTTGAATTCGAATGTCTAGGTATCCCAGGTTGCCGATGACGGGTTCCAAATAGTGCGCTTCATAGTTTTCGGTGTCCAGGTGTAATAATACGTTGAATTCGATGTCTAGGTGTCTCACGTTGCCGATGACGAGGTCCACATAGTGCGCTCCGTAGTTTTCAGTGTCTACGTGTATTAATACCTCGAATTCGATATCTACGTGTCTTACATTCGGATTTAAAGTTATTAATACACCTAGACACCAAAAACTACAAAGCACACTATGTGGACCTCGTCATCGGCAACTTGAAACACGTACACATCGAATTCGAGATATTATTACACCTAGACACCGAAAACTACGGAGCTCACTATCTAGACATTGTCATCGGCAAACTGGGACACCTAGACATCGCATTCAACGTATTATTACACCTGGACACCAAAAACTAAGAAGCGCACCATGTGGACCTCGTCATCGGCAACCTGGGACACCTAGAAATCGAATTCAAGGTATTAATACACGTAGACACCGAAAACTACGGAGCTCACTATCTAGACATCGTCATCAGCAACCTGGGACACCTAGACAGTGCATTCAACGTATTATTACACCTAGACACCGAAAACTACGGAGCTCACTATCTAGACATCGTCATTCGCAACCTGGGACACCTAGACATCGCATTCAACGTACGATTACACCTGGACACCGAAAACTATGAAGCGCACTATCTGGATCCCGTCATCGGCAACCTGGGACACGTGGACATCAAATTCAAGGTATTAATACACGTAGACACCGAAAACTACGGAGCGCACTATGTGGACCTCGTCATCGGCAACCTGGAACACGTAGACATCGAATTCAACGTATTATTACACCTGGACACCGAAAACTATGAAGCGCACTATCTGTACCTCGTCATCGGCAACCTGGAATACCTAAACATCGAATTCAAGCTTGATTCATAAGAATCAATATATATTATATATATATTTAATTTAGCTAAATAGAAATCTTCCTTTTGACCGATAAGTCTATCGACCTTTAATAATTTACCTACTAGATCGTTCGAAATACGCGCGCGATATCGAAACTGGCGATACCTGCGCCGCCAGTGTCGAAAAAGTGAAAGGGACATTTTCTCTGATCACGTGATATATATATATATATATATAATATATATATGTATATATATATGGTATATATATATATATATGGCATGAGAGCGGTCGACGTAGACGACGACGTATCTTAAAAATAAATTTTCACATTTGGACTTTGCGTCGCAATATCTCCGCTCGTAGGGCACGTAGCAGAAAATTATATAGGAGATACTCCCCTTATTTTGACCCCAACTATCGATCAAGCCTACTTAGAATTTGATCCGTTCACTCGTTATCGAGATCTCAACATCTCGAGTACTCGCAACCCGTCGCTTCGCGTAAAAGAGTCACGGTCGGTCTCGCTCCGCGTGTACTTGGCGCGAGACACTACCGTGTCTGTTGATATTTTGTTGCTTTTGGACTTTTTTATCGTTAAATTATTAATAAATAATATGATTCTATGTAAATCTATAAAAGTTTAATTATCAAAATATGTAATTATTTTCGAAATATGTATTATTCTGTAGGAACATAATTATATATAAAAATATTAGTCTCTTTTAAAAAATAGTGATAAATTGTAGTACAATTACAAAACTTTGACAAATTAAAGATATTTTAATATAAAAGAAAAAGAGAAAAATAGTGTAATACAGTAAAAATATAGCAAACTACAGAACAAAAAGAGCTGTTTTATTATATTGTTACAATCTATATTTTTCATCTTGTTTGCAGGAATATTTATTTAATGTTTCTGATTTTTATTTAATTATGAAAACAAAATAATAATATATTCTCTGATCAATAAAAAAAATTTAAATATTTTCTCTCTTACGTTTGTGCCAGATATCGTGTTTATACAGTTTAATATTGTATTATTTTGTAAGGATAAAGAATTTTACTTTATATACCCCAAGGGGCCTTAAAGGGCGTTTTGAAAGGACGTACCCAACCCTAACCTCCATTTTCATCCACTACCTTACTGTTTCCTTCTTTGGACCAACAGTTTAACGTCTCTTCCGAAAGACGGAGCCCAGTTTTCTCCGCATCTTACACAGAGGGGCGCGGTTTTTTCGGAAAAAAAACTTTTCCATGATTCATGGCTCTAGTGGACTCGAACCTGGTTCCTCAGATTACGAGCCTGGCGCTCTACCACTAGACCACACCGCCGCCCTTGTATTATTTTGTATTATTGTGATTTCATCGTATTGTGAATTTAGACACAGAGTACGGAGTTTTTTATCGATATTTATACATAACCGCACGATATGAGAATCTGAAATATGATATGCAAGTATTACTTAAACTAATTTTGACGTATAATATTTACTTCGGATGCGTTATTTATGAAGTATTAAATTTTCCGAGACCCTACATCGTCAGGGCATTTGCGATTTATGTGCTGAATTATGAGCACAATATAGTTATATCGATTACCGATCCGTATAATGAATCTGGCAAAAGGTAAAGTTGCCACGTTTATTCAAAGAGTATTATTCTGTATACAAATGTTTTGCGATATACAAATACTTTATCGTAATACAAATTACCTCGAAAAAAACAAAGTGGTAGTATTATACCTCCAAATAGCTTTACCCTGTACATACTGTTTATAAAATGCGTAATACTACAAAAAGGCGTGATATCTGTACAAAATTACTTTTTTAAAAAAAGGTAAAAGAAAGCGCCAAGTACACGCATAGTAGTGTATATGTTACCTAAAAAAAAAGTGATAGTATTATACCTCGAAAAAACCTTAGTAATAAGTGGTAGACGTAATCTTTATATCTCGAAAAATCGCGAAAAAATCTAAGCAGTAGTATCTTTATTTCCGAAAAATTATAACCCAAGTGATACACATCACAAAATTATGTTACCTTATCAAAAAGAAGAGTCGCGTTTCAAGTGATCTATTACAATTACAAAAAAGAAATAATATCTCTTTAAATTACAGCGCCAATTACAGAGAGATTGCATATATATTGCCTCAAAAAGTAATTGTTGCACTACTTTGAAAAATCTTTACATTGTGTCAATTAGAAAAGAATGTATGATAACAATTTTATAAGATTAAAAAATTTTATTTAAATTTAACATAACTATCACATCATTGTTTACATTTAAAACCGTTATTCACAAGATTATCAGTCACATTATATAGAGTTGTGAGTTGCATAGATTGCACTCATAAAAATCCAGTCATTTGGTAATTAATGTTTAAACTGTGTATATTATTAATATTTGGGATCATACAAATTTTTTTGCTGTTATAGAAGTGTCAATAATTATTGTAAATATTTTCAGGTGAAAATAATGCAGAATACTTCAGAAATCGAAAAGGTTACTTTTTGATTAATGTCCAAGCAATTTGTAACGCTAACTTGCAAATAACGGACCTTGTAGCTCGTTGGCAAGGATCGGTGCATGACACCACAATTTTCAACAATTCCAGGATACGTGCTCTATTTGAGGCTGGAATATTTGGAGATGCATTGCTCTTAGGTGATGGTTATTCTGTTCGGTCCTATTTAATGACGCCTCTACGCAATACAGGAACTCGTGCGCACAGGAACTTTATAACGAGTCGCTTATTAGAACACGCAATACCATTGAACGCGTGTTTGGAATATGGAAAAGACGGTTTCCAATTTTGGCACTGGGTTCTCGATTTTCTAAAGTCGAAAGAGTATTACCAGTCATTGTAGCAACTGCCATATTACATAACATTGCCCGGCGTGCTGGAGATCCATTACCACCAGATGATCCCGCGTTACAGTTGCCGTGGGAAGAAATTTTGGAACAGGGAAATGTACCGCTTATGAATGATGCACCTGGTAATGATCATATGCAGAACATACTAATCAACGATTATTTCCACAGGTGAGAATAAAAATCTCTTAGACAAATTATTTATGTACGCATCTACTACTCTTATATGTAGTAATATTTAAATAAGGTATTTTTCAGTCTGCTGTAAAATAAATAATCCTTACATTGAAAAAAATTGAAGAATATGCTGAAATATTATGTATTTAGCAGTGCATCTTAAAATTTGTACATAATTTGTCAAAAAAAATAAGACATTAATTTTTTAAATATAAAATGTAAAAGTGTTTGCTTCTTAATACGTGGACTCATGGTAGTCATACACAAAATCATGTTCATTATATTATTTATATATACTTGCATTTTTATTTTATTTTAATAAACGTTTACCTTGAATTATCCTCTGATACTTTCTGTAAAAGTCGTAGCCTGGAAGTGAATTGTCAGACTCGCGCTGCATTATCAAGCTGTCCAAAGTATCGAACACATGACTTATACTACCTTATACACATGACTACCACTCATTATAATGCAACAAGCCTTTCAGTTCACATTCAGACAACATTCCAAGCATATTTATGTACAATACATATATACAATAAGAATTACTGTAAGGTTATCATTCTATCAATAAAAATTCAAGAAAAAAGAATAATACAGTTTTATTTCTTATATGACAACATTCTAAGCATATTTATTTACATATACAATAAGAATTACTGTAAGGCTATTGTTTCGTGCGTCGCCGAGGTTGCCTCGGGCACGAATGACTGCCGGGACCACCCTGTCCAGGGCGCGGGGCAATGAGCCGAGGAGTTAGCGAGGAGGAGGTTTAGAGAACGCACACTGTTTTTCTTTGTTTGACAAGCACAGTTTATTTGAACTCTGATGTACACTTCTCGCACTATCGCGCACCCGAGTGAGCTGACCGTTCGCGTAGATGTCGGCGGAAATCTTGAGTCGTTCGTACGTTCTGCGCTTGTTCGCGAAACGGAGATCTTGCAGAGCGATTGAATATCGCCCTCGCGATCGGAAATCTTGAACGCGACCGACGGATATCTTGCTCACGAGGCAGATGAACGACCGCGAACACGATGACTTGCGAGATGATCAGGCACACTTAGGTTCCCTCGGGGATGCGATCGGGAGCACGATGTGCACACAAATTACACTGAGAACGCAACTTAAGATACGAGACGCGGTAATGCCGCGTTAACGTTGAGACCAGCGCGGCACGACAAGATGGCCGCTAGCGGGGTCGATATCGGGATCGAACTCCCGGCGGTTTGTATGTACAGACTTGCTTGTCTGAACTTGCGCGCGATTATTGCAATGCTCGAGAAGAGGCGCTCGCAAAAACCGGGTTCGGATTCGTGTGACGGTTTCGCAGTCGACACGATTATCGCTTGAAGAATCACGCTACCGCACGCGGTGATCCCGTGATCCTTCCCTTGGTTTCGCCACGTCGTTGCTGGCGAACGGATACCGAAGGCTCATGGAAATGATGTTTCGCGCGACGACTCTTTGACAGGTGCAGATCGCGACGAAACTTGTGCGCTCAATGCAGCCCTTGCTCGGCTGCTTTAAACGTACCCGACTTTCCGGGATTCGCGCGCAGACCAATCGACCGGGTGCTAGCGCGACGAAAACCGGATCACTCTTCGCTTCACGTGAACGAAAGGGCGATTTGAGATGTTTCACGCGGCGACCAATTGAGCGGGTGCGTCTCGCGATGAAACTATACGGACTTCGCGCAATTACTTTCGGACACTCCCGATAAGATAATTGCCACGAACTGCCGGCTCGACTTTCTCCTTAGCGAGGCAGAAACGAAAGAGAGCGCGGGTCGATATCGACCATCCTTCGTCCTGATCGGAGACCCTTGGCAGGGGTCGTCGTCCCACGAAGGACGAATCACATCGATCCGCGATGTGACGCGTTGCGCGGTGTACGCGAATTAGGAAGCGCGTGCGTGTTTTACTTTGGTATGCTAGAAGTCGGAAACGTAGGCGCGACAACCGTGTGAGCTCGGGCGAATTCGGCTCGGTCTCGAGGGTTGTTTGTGCTTGCGCCAAGGACGGTCGCTGTCGCGACAGCGCCCCATCGCCTCGACTTACCTTAATCCTAAACAGCTATCATTCTATCAATAAAAAAATCAAGAGAGAAGAAACTAATACAGTTTTATTTCTCATATGATTGGAGTTGCTTTTTTAGAATTTTAACTTCAAGTTGTTCTTTTTCCAGTTGCACATTTAAAATCTGTATTTCTATTTCAGATTTTGCACTCAGATCCTTCTTCATTAGCTCGACTAGTTCGGCTTTAGATTGAGCTACATCATAAAAACATTGATTGCGTTTTACAGCGCTTATTACAGGCCTTACAGGCATTCTCGTGTGTTTTCCTCGCTTTACAATTTTCTTTTTTACGATCGAACTAGCAGGGTTTGTTGCATTTCGATTTTCCTGCGATAATGTTTTTACAGCTGCCTCTATTTCAGCATCGGAATAAGGAAGGTCATCCAAATCTCGAGCTGCTTTATTATCGTCGCATACCGGAACTTGTAATTCAGTATTCTTGTTCAATTTCAGCATTTCTAGGGTCCAATTAGCCCAAACCGTTGCTACATCTGCTTCATCGAGTGCCTATGGTTAATAAACACTTTGTAATTAGTATTATTTTTTGTCTAGTAATATATTTGAAACATCACGAATGCCATTCTGAAAATATTGATCAACAGTCATAGACGTCGGTAAGGCAATATATCTTTTTTTTTAAGAAGAAAGCTGTGTTTGGTCAAAACGCACTGAATATCGGCCTACTGGCACCAACGAGCATTATCGGTAAGCAAGTACGTAGAATAGCATCCGAGATAAGAATATCAAAACAATTTTTAATGTACATACTTTAACGTAAAAAATGTCATCATTGTCGTTTGTATCCTGATCTACATTTACGTCATCTACGCCTATAAAAATAAGTTTACAATTATTCCAGATGCTAAGGCACTTATTATACAATGTATACAATCTATGTATAATTATCTCAAAGCATATAAAATATATACCTGGTACATGATCGCTGTCGAATGGATTTTTTATACCATCAATCGATGGTTGAATAACGCCTTTGACTCTTTCGGCTATCGGGTCATCAGGTAGTCATCTTTCCGCCGCCTACACGTCAATTACTTAATAATAATTATATACAATACGCTTATACATATATGTTGAAGATAGAAATCAAAATTCCGGTCGCGAGAGAGGAATTGTTGGGTGCCGTATCTCGTTCAACGGCCCTGATCGCAGAGGCTGAGATCTCGATCGGAGACAACGGCCCTGCCACGAAGCGTCGCCCAATAATTCTTCGCGCCCATTCAATTTATGCAAACTCATACGCGTCATGCGCACGCGTTCATGTTTTCCGCAACGCGGATCGATCACGGATCGATATGATTCGTCCTTCCTGTAACACACCCGGCTCCCCGCCGAGCCATCCTCAAGACGGAACACGACCGTCTCCGCTCGAATCGGCAGATTAGTAGTAGGACTCGAGCCGAAAAGTCGAGAGACCGTTCGCCGCGACCAGTATACTCGAGTGATCGCCGCGCGAATCAGAGGTCACACGCTCCACCAGCCGTCTTCAACGGGGAAGTGGACGACCTCAGTGAGCGAGACCGAGATTCTCCTCACCGACTTTGCAAGCGCTCGTGTCCGAACTCGGCTCGTCGCTTTCTGAGCCTTTCCGCCGCGAGACGTATAAGTTCTCGGACGTGGTGCTCCGCGCGTGGAGACTACGCATCTCAAACAAGCATTGTGAGAAACTGTATTCGTATTGAAGTTGTGATTAAAGATTAAACTACAACACCAAGCTGCAATTCTTTCTGGATACTCTTCTCCGATCGCAGGAACACGCTTCGCGCCCTTGTCAGGGCGACCTCCGGCAACCCGCCGTGTCCCAAGGCTTCCTTGGCCGAACACGAAACAATATACAATATGCTTATATATATGCTTATATACAATACCTGTTGCGAAATCTTCTTTACGTACTTCTGCAAAATGTTTTTGAGTCCTCTTTTTCAAATTGTCCCAACAACTTTTTAGCGACATCACATTTCGGTTTGCTAGTATGCATCTGCTATTAAACTCACGGCTTATGTTTAACCAGCACTTCTTTTTTTCTTTGAGAGTTACAGCGTCGGTTTGCTTGTTTTCAATTACGTGTTTCTTACTTTCGATAATTTCTATTAATGTTATTTTTTCATTTGTAGAAAAATTCGGTAGCCGCTTTTTCGGATTGTCCTTCACGGACAATCCTTTTTTACTTGACATCTCACACACAATCACTTCTATTATTTCTATTAATCTTTACTAGTTCACTGTAGAAAAAGTAATCAACTATCGAACAGCTGATTTTTGATCTCTTTACCGGCACGCTTAACTTCTTTGCAAAATTTTAGTTAACCAATCACAGTTCACGTTCTGGGAGAAAGAAGCGTATGTTCTGAGTTTCAGTTAATGGGGTATAGTATGGTTAAAAATGAGTTGTGGAACGCGATACAGGTTTAACGTCAGCGTCAACTTTAACGGCCGTTCAGCTAAACTCGGGTTTAACTGAAAGTTGTGGAACCGGGCCTAAATAGTTAAACTTCTAAAAAATTCAGTTAAAAATTACAGTCTTTTTATATAAAATAAGAAAAAAAATTAGAAAAATGATTTTTATGTACCACTCGCAGCCTTCTTTATGTTAAGCCAATTACATTTTGACTTTGCGTCGCAATATCTCCGCTCGTAGGGCACGTAGCGGAATATTATAAAAAAATCCCTTCCTTAATTGGACCCAAAGCTATCAATCAAACCTACTTAGAATTTGATCCGTTCACTCGTTATCGAGATCTCAACATCTCGGGTATTCGCAACTTGTCGCGTCGCGTGAAAGAGTCACGGTCGGTCTCGCTCCGCGTGTACTTGGCGCGAGACACGACCGTGTCTCTTGATACTCAAATAAAGCAAACTTCTCAATGCCTTGATCTTATTTGCCGTTAGCCTCTGCTTCTTTGAAAATTTGGAGTACATCATCAGATAGATTTTTCTCAAAAGTAAGTAGATGTTGTTTCATAGATTTAGTTTCTTGGCAATCACTTTCCTGGTTTTGTAATTGTTGATCTACTTGATCCTTTTTCTTGGTTTTTTCTTCTTGTGTAAAACGTTATACTCAATGGCATCAGGATTAAAAGGCATTAAGCCAGTTGCTTTAAATCCGTTCTGAATGATTTTTTTCTCATTATCAAATGAATTTAAAGCTTCTTCCAATACTACAGGAATATGTTCCTTTTTCAGCTTTAAAATTTTGTTTGCAGCTTTCCATTTCATGATGGTTTTGCGCCACAAATCTTTAAAAGGATGAAAAAGAGCGATGTCCAGGCTGCATAATGTGGGTTGCGTTAGGAAATAGAGCAATAAGCTCTATTTGCCTTTCTGTACAAAATGATATCAAAGGGATGGTGACATGCGACGAATGACCATCAAGATAAACAATAATGGGAAACTCAATATTTTCCTTTACTAACCAAGGATAAAAAACATTAGTTATGTATTCATAAATTGTTTCGGGTAGTCATCCATCCATTTTCTAAATTTCCTATACCCCAACCTACTGGACAATTTTTTAAAATATTTGATGGTACAACTTTTTTATACTTGAACATGATTATTGGAGGAGCTCGCGTATATTTATGTACAGCACTGTACATAAACAAAGCAGTAAGGCTTTTTTTTCACAGCCATCAAATATTTTATATGAATTCCTTGCTCCTGTTTCTGTTAAGACCTTATTAGATTTTGGTACAAATTGTATGTTTGTTTCGTCACAGTTGAAGACTCTTGATGCATAAATGCTTAATAGATTTTTATTCTTCAAGTGCGATCCAATTTCTTCAAACCTCTTATATCCTCTTCAGTAACAGAAGCCCGAATCATACTCAAATGCTGAGGTGTCCTGAGAGTTATTTCGGGATGTCGTTTCCTGAATTTCTCGTACCAGTGTCGTCCTGGCCTATCATTAATAAAGGGAGTTTTTGTCCTTTCGAGTTTTATATAACTTTGCACAGAATCTAACAACTCAGTTTTTGTAGCTGGATTTCCCCTTTCTGCTCGATATAAGATCCAGTTAATAATAGAACTGTAGAGGGACCACTTTTTGATTTTAATTTATGAGGATTTTTCACAGTCCTATGAAGAGAAGTTGGCGGTACGTTAAACTTTTCTGCAGCTTTCCTGTATGACATACTCTTGTTAACTGCTTGCACAGCCTTCTCCAGTGATTCATGAGAGTACTGTTTTTTTTTCTCTTTCTTCTTTCGTTCTTTTTTCTTTGTGCTTTTTTCTACTTTCTTGACCACTACTTTACTTTTAACTGTACTCTTCACCTCATTTTTGTCACTTTTTTTCACATACTACTCAATGTTTCTTTTTTTTTCTTATATTTTTAGCATCCTCTTTCTTCTTAGCTTTGGCTGGCATTCTGAAACTCTACTTAAGTAATTATCTGTAACATAAAATTAAGAAAATATTTTTATTAAAATAATCTTGCCTATGATTACTAAAATTTGTAGGTTAATTTTGCATTTTAACTTTAAAGTAAAAATCTATATATACGTATGCATACTTGTGTTTGTGATGAAAATGCCACTTATTAATTTTCTGGAAAGCCTTTATATAGCAATAAAACTAATAAAAACTTTTTTAAAACACACTGTAATGCGATTAGCAACATGCGTTTCATAAAACGGTACATGCCTTAAAGGCTAGGTACGTGGACTTGGAACATCTCTCCGGATCGTTCCATAAATACGGACTACAACCAATTTCATGTATCCGTTATGGAACAGTAGTTTATTTTATAAAAAACTGTTTCATGTAAAAAAAACATAAAATAATTCAATTCTATGAACCAAGAGTTACAAGTTAAGCTATTTCCGGATATTCAAAACTATTTAAATGTATAAAAATAGTTGAAACTCTTAATGAGTACTTACAAATCAGTTCCTATTGGAATGATCACCGATTCGCACGGTTTTCGAGACAGACACAATCAAGTATTTTTTGTTAATACTAATTATTACAAAACAATACTGTTACACATTTTTTTTAAGCAATAATACTTGTAAATATTGGTAAAATTTTTATATTCATCAAAACTCATTATAATTATTTTTTATTTTAATTTATTTAATACTGTTCCATGTGAGGGACACGATTATCCAGGTATTCCATAATGGAGACTTTTACCTTATCCGCTAGACAACGCCCTATGACTCATTGTAACGAGGTGCGGTCACCTCCCACTACCGTTTCCAAAATTGTATAAAAGCCCAATCTCTTTCACCCTCTCGACGGAGAGTGTGGAACGAGCCAGGAAAGCCTACACATATCGTATACTTGTTCCATCCTCCCACAAAAGCCACTTGTATCTTGGAATTCTACAATAAAACATACTCTTTTATATAAAAAGAAAAAAGAGAAAGATAAAATTATTAAACAATTACCTTCAACGGACTCGAGGAGCCATAATCCACATCGCCAAACAACAGTTAATTATCCTGGGGTTTCACTCCCTTAACCAGCAAAAGAAGAAGAACCCATTTGTCACATCGATCCGATTCGAATTCTCACCGGGAGGTATGAGGTATGAGGTTCCTCGCGATTATCTAAAAGATATCGCTCAAATATATCTTTGACTTTGGTGCAATAGTAGCACTCGAAAGCGGGGCGGTAGTCGGCGAGGACTCTGTTACAGTCGGAACACGTTTTGAACTCCGTTCGCGGACCGTACTGCACAAAATGCCAAAGGACGCCTTCGAACTTCTGTTACACGGCTTGATAGTTCTTGAGCTGGCAGTATTCACAAATGCTCGCACCGGTAGCTATGGTTCAAAAGAATAAAGAATATACACATACGCCGGTCATTAGCCACGTTTTAAGCGGAGTAGGGGGTGTGATTATTCCTACAGGGGGGCGCTTAACCGAATTCTTAGGACACATAGGAAGGTCCACTCTGATTAATTTGCGAGATAGCGAAGGTGGTACGCTCTGGTTCGAGGTATAATTGTCCTCCTTCGTTTTCCACGGAGTTTGTCACGTCGCAGATTATTTCAGAACACGTGGGACATGCCGCGGGTCCTTGGATTTCTCCGATAACGACGTTGCACGAATCGCCGTTTTTTTAGAGCTTAAGAAGGTCGTCCCTTACCATTAGTCGAGCTCCAGCGGATGATCTGCGGTACCCCAGTGTTCCGGTGTTGGACAGTCGAACCACAGGTGCAGAATCTCGGCGCGGCGTTGAATCTGTCGGATCCGGCGGGGGTCGTTCTCTTTAATGATAGCGATAAACTCCCATCCTGGAACTGGTGGTGGGTTATCGATATCAACCCTTGATGTGAAGGGGAAGGTGATCGTGATTAACCGATAATCCTGGTTCTTCCGAAATGCCTGGTAATCTGCTCGAGACTCGGCCTTATCGAATGGGACGTAAGCGCACTGTTTACTTTTAATCTCGCGCACTGAAGTTACGTCTTCGAGTTTTAGTTTTGCGTCCGTCTTGCGCGCGGAGCTCGCGGCAAAGTATTTTTCGTATTCAAGGTTAGGCGCGTACTCGAAATGACTCCCAGCAGTGGATTCAGGGGAGATGCGTGCAAAAGGCGGTTGAGCCTACGGGTACGTTTCTTGAGTCCGCCTTGTCGCGTTTTAGGCATTCGTTAATTGCCAATCGAGGTTATGAAACAAATACACTTCGGTTGATTTTCCTTGCTTGTGGCGAGAAAGCGTGCCGCTCGTACAGCACTGCCTTTTTCCAGACATCCACGGACGATAGCGTGCCACTCGTACAGCACTGCTTCGTACGCAGATGTAGTGCAAAGTGAATATCACCGCAAGCAGCATCAGTGTAGGGTGTGCGGAGGAATGTAAGAATTCATAGAATAAGAGATTGTGTAAAAATGATTGTATATTACGATAATTCTACATAGAACGTGTACGAACTAACATGTGGTTACAAAACAATAAATGTGAAATAACTAGTACACGATTACAAATCAGAAATATCTATAGGATTGTCGAATAGAACGAACTCGTGGCGTGTTTCTATGAGATGATACAATATGCCGCAATGTATTACAATGAACACGTGGCGTGATACAATATGACGCAATGTGTTACAATGAATGCGTGGCGCGATGTAATATCGGAGCTTCCCAAAGGTTCTGGATTCAGTCACGCACGTGGAAATAAGAAGATTCTAGATGTGGAAATAGGAAGGTTCCGGATGCAGAGATACGCGTGGAGATAGAAGGGTCCAGATAGAAAGGTTACCTAGGCTGGTCCGCGTCCGAGGTAGAATTCCGAGCAACTGAGAGCGTCCCTTGGGATGTCCGCTTTTATATTGCTGTTTCCCGATGGCGGGGGTGTTGAGTAGAAGGGTCGAGATGAGTGGAAGGGTTAAGGTAAGATAGCGTGAGTGGAAGGGTTGCGTCATCGGTTTGTCTCGAGTGAAAATGCGTCGTTGGTTGTTTCGGATTTCTCTCCTTATATGGGCATGTGATGGGCAGATGCGTCATCGGTCTGTCTCGGGTTTCTCTCCTTATATGGTCATGTGAAAATGCGTCGTCGATTGTCTTGGATTTCTCTCCTTATATTGGCATGTGATGGCCGAAATGCTTTTCCGGAAAAGTCCGGAAGTTTCGAGAAGGATTTTAACCCGGGGGGTCGTGTTTGCCTGAGGGAAAGGTTTGGCGCTTCTCTGAACGGGGATGGTGATACATTGAATTATTACAGAGTAAATTTAACTTAGACTTATATTTATCGCTTAAATGCTAAAAGGAGTGTTGCTCCTGTAATTATTTCCTAGTGAGTATCGGAAGTTTTTTGCCTTTTAGTAGTAGCGTTACCATTGTTGGTTTCAACTAGTGGTAAATGGTAACTTACTGGTGGCAACTCTACTGTCGGTAATCTCTACTAATGATAAATCATACTAAGGGTAAGTGGTAATTTATTGATGGTAACTTTATTGTCGTAAGTCATGCTAATGGTGACTTTCCTGATGGTAACTCTATTGTCGGTAATTCATGCTAAAATGGTAATTTTATTGATGGTAACTCTACTGTCGGTAATTCATACTAAAATGGTAATTTTGTTGATGGTAACTCTACTGCCGGTAATTTATACTAAAATAGTAACTTTATTTATGGTAATTTTACTGTCGGTAATTCATACTAAAATGGTAATTTTACTGATGGTAAGTGGTTTTGATATTTCTTAATTACGGTCATTTTTGTAGCTAAAGTCTTAATTAGTCTAAAAAGTTTCAAATTATCCGGGTGTATGAGGGGTGGACGTAACACAAATGACTTAAACTTTGAAAAAATAAGAAAATTGAGAAAAACATCTCAGAATATCATTATTTAGAATCATTTTGACTCATAACCAAGATCAGATAAGCATCATTAGACCTATTCTCAATTCTCATCACTAATAGTACATAATCGTGAAATAATTGAATATATAAATATATTATTATGTGTCTCCTTTAAGAGAGTCAATACAATCGTTTTAGACTGATAAAACGTTATTTTGACTGTTAACAAGAAAGTTCATCCAAACGGCTGAGTTAAAGTTTCTAGCAGCGTGTTGCTATGAAGCTAAAGTTTTCTGCCGCGTGTTGCAAAATCAAAATAAAGTATTTTATAATAAATAAACGTTCTGGGCGTGTTTTCTGGAAGAAATTGAGTTAATCTATGTCCAAAATATGTCACTCGGACTGTCAACAATCGTTCTTCACAAAACATGTCAAACTTAAACTAATTATCGCTCAGGATAAATCACTATATAAATGTGTTTCTTGCAACACTATGACTTTTTTTGTTATAAAATAATAAAGTTTTTATCAAAATTATTAGGTGGTAAACTTAATTTCTGCCGTTTTTTTGTCTCCAAAATTGATTTGTTTTGAAGGGAAGATGAATGAACTTTAATCAAAGTAATTTCCTCCATTTTCTACTACTTTTTCCCATTTCTTTGGCAATAGGGCCCTCGACGGTAGAACGCTGTGTCTTTCGAGGCAATCTATTTATTCATCCATTTTTGGACTTCTTCGTAACTGGAGAAGTGTGTGTCCATAAGTGCGTGTTGCATCAACCGGAAGAGATGGTAATCCGACGGTGCCAAGTCTGGAGAGTACGCTGGATGCGGGAGGACTCCCATTCAAGCTCTAGAAGTGCCTGCTTTACGCTTTTCGCAACATGCGGTCGAGCATTATTGTGCAAAAGAATGACTTTGCGTCGATTGTTGGCTACGGATGGTGGTTTTTCCATCGTCACTTAATCGGCATAATTGCTGATGGTAGCGATTAGCTGTAACAGTTTCATTTGGACGCAAGAGCTCGTAATAGAGCACACCCTTCTGGTTCCACCAAATGCAGAGCAAGGTCTTATGCCCGTGAACATTTTTCTTCGGCGTTGAAGTGGATGGTTGGCCAGGGTCCACCTATGATTTCCTTTGCTTGGAATTATCAAAATAAATCCATTTTTTATTGCCAGTCACGATACGCCACAAAAAACTCTTTTTTCTTTGCCTGGCAAGCAAAGAAGTCGCGATAGACAAGCGATTCAAAATGGCTTTCTCTGACAACTTATGTGGTAGCCATATCCCTTTTTTATGAATTTTTCCCATGGCATGCAAGCGTTTTGAGACGGCCATTAGAGTAACATTTAACGCTTTCGACAACTCTAAAAGCGTTTGAGCTGAATTCTCATCAAGCAATTCTTGCAGCTTAACATCTTTAATTATATTTGGCTATCTGGGACGTTCTTTGTCTCTGACGTCAAAATCACCGTTTCGAAAGCGTTCAAACCAAACTCTACATGTTCTTTCCGATGGAGTTTCGTCACCATATACTTCGGATAATAAGCGATGCGTTTCAGCTGCGGTTTTCTTGAGGTCGAAGTAGTGAAGAATCACATGTCGGAAAAACAGCTTACCGCAGTTCATCTTTAATCGATTGGAAAATCTCTTTGGCGTCAAGAAATCTAATTTGTGAGGACTGAATTACTTTCAGCAATGTCTAAAGTCCAAAAAACTTGCGACTTGACCGCCAAAATTCGCCAGCGTTGGAGCTGGCGCCCTCTAGTAGCGAGCGGCAGGAATTAAGTTTACTACCTAATATAATATTCGTCCTTTATTAGACTATCGCTATAATCTACGCTATTTAATATTAATAATCACACTATATATATGAACTACTATAATTATCTGTCAAATATGACTTTGTCGTATCATAAGTAAATCTTTATTTCGATATTAGGTACGTTAAAAGTATACTGTTCGTTAATATCATTAGTATTATCAAAAAGTAAATAATTAGGAACTCAGCATCCATTATCACTTTGTTATTCATCCTGACTATCGCTCGACTAATTATTACTGTATATCAGGTACGCTACCTATTGCTGTGACATCTGGGAATCAGCTGACTCTGCTTGTGTCGTCTGGCTCGGCTTGATCAGCTGTTCATCCGTCTCATCAGGCTCGCTGCTGTCAACGGCTATCGTTGTGGCTGAACACTACTCACGTTGAGTTTATCATTAGGATCTTTGGGAATGGGAGTAGAGGTGTAAATGCGGGATTTGGTTTTCATTTCCGCCTTGGTATGAACTACTTCTTTTGATGGTGTCGACTGTCGCTTGGTCTGCATCTGTGCAGCTAACTTGCCTTTCAACAAGAGATCGAGTGGCGTCAATGTGGCCGACGTGCCTTGTGGCGTCGGTTGCAAGGTCTATTAATAGAATAAATTAATTGTTTTATGACAATCATGTTTGAAAAATGTTAATAAAATAATTATTATTTTAGTGTGGTAATGTTTTTTAGGCACAAAAAGTTATGATCTTATAATTGGTTTGCCTTTAATTAATTAATTTATATTTTATTTCGATTTTCTTGATACATTCTTACGGAACACGTGTTTTTTTCTATTAGATCCGCGTGTTAAACTGAACTTATATTGCATAAAGAGTCTCATAAAGCTTATGTTAACAATAAATAGCCGTTTACAATCAATTTTAGTGATTCTAGGGAACTTTAACAATTAACTATCCAAGAATCTATAGTGTAATTTATGAAAATGGGGTTTAAGCTTGAAAATGTGTCTTAAGGCGGCCATCTTCTCTAAGCTAGTGTTTGCTGGTTTAAGAACGCGTGCTTGCGTCAGCTGAGTGATCGTTGTGACAGTTAAATTAAAGGGTGTGTTATAATTTAATGTTGCTTTCAGGTACTGTGAAAAAAAAAGAAAAATTTTGTGCGGTTGGAATATAGTGGTGGATATACTGTGAGCGGGTACGCTGGCCTTACCTCGGCCCACCGAAGCCATTGAAACCGTTTGTCTCCGTAAAAGGTGCTCTGTTTGCTACTTTGCGGGGCATCGCTCAGCCGTTGACGGGAGTGGGTACGTTCGATTCGCCTCAGCTTCCCGAAGCCATCGGCACCGTTTTTCCTCGTAGAATACGCTCGGCTGCCGAGCGAAGTGCCGACTTCGCGGGGCAAGTGTGCTTTCGCTATGAAAATTGCTTTCTCACGTGTACCAGGTGTACCGGACTTGATTCGCGTTGACCAATTTTCGTTTTCGCGTTTCCTTTCTAATCTACGCGTCGGATCGCGCTATCGACCACGGAATCACCTTCTCTGACTCGCGCTGAAGCTATTTCCCAAAGTGGAATTCCACTTTTGGGAATTTAAATTTATTCCTTTAAATTCCGTGAATGTTCTCTCCGCCCTTGATTATTGCTTTTGTACTTTATACGTTACTTTGATCGCGTAATGAAGGGAAAGAGAGAGAAATTTTATGAAAAAATATAATTTTATTGTTACAATAGTCAGTCCTTTTCCGACTAGTGACGTTCGACGCCGCTGTCACGTCCCAATGAGTCGCGGCCGCGAAAACGGTGCTCGGGTCGTTCACGGGACCGGGTCGCTTTATCGGGTCGTCGGACCGAAAGATCCTACCCGGGGATACCCGCGACCGGGGTGATTCGCTAGCCGGAAACTCGCTACCAAACCGTTTGTCCGATCCGTACCCTCACCGGGAGGTTCAAGTTAAACAACGCGCTACCCTGATTTAACGGGTTTGACAAGTATCGCTCAAAAGAACTTTCTGCCCTAGTACACGCATAGCATTCGAAGGTGGGACGATAGTCAGCTAAAACCTTGGCACACTCGCTGCACGTTGGGAACTCCGTCAGTGGCCCGAATTGCACGAAGTGTCTCAGGGTGCCCTCAAAATCTTGCCGGAGGGACTGATATCTACCGAGCTGGCAATCTTCGCAAATAATGACTCCGGTGGTTTTATTTCGGAAGAATAGTGACCACACGCAGACGCCGGTCATCAACCACGCTCTAAGGGGGCTAGGGGGCGGAATTATTCCTGGGGACTGTCGATTTACAGGGTGCCCGGGGCACATGGGCAACGAAATATCAGCCCTTTATTTGAGTGATAGCGATTATCGTTGGTTCGCGCTCTAGATATTGCTCTCCCCCTTCGTGCTCCACTGAGCGTCTCACGTCAAGAAATATCTCGCTACACGTGGTACATGCGGAAAGGTTTTTAATTTCACCGAGCACGACGTCGCATGAATCACACTCTTCGACCTTGTAGCGGTACCCGACGTGCATATAGTGACGGACCAGGAGGTTGTATTGGCTGCGCTGTTCGCTGGTCAGATCGCGGAAGCACTCTTCGCAAAGGTAGTGTCTACTGTTTCGATTTTGGTGACAAATAGTGAAAACGCAAACGGCGCGAGATAACCAATTTCGGCGCGCGATTCTGGAGGCTAGCGGCGTCAGGCGTCGCGCGGGGCGTCGCGTCGGGAGTTCACTCATGCCGCGTTGATTAAATCTAGGGGCGTCGTCACTTACCTTTAGTCGTCGATTTCTATAGGATGCTCGGCGGTGCCCCAATGCTCAGGCATGCAGGTGTCGTATCGCGCGTGGAGGATCTCGGCACGGCGTCGGTAATAGTAGCCTCGGCGGGGGTCGTCCTCCCTGATGGACTCGATGAACTTATACGGTGGGGTCGACGGTCTCTCAGGCTCCGTGATGCGGGTTAGTCGATATGGCCGGTTCTCGAGCAACGTGCGATAATTCGCGCGTGATTCCTCTTTACGTAGCGGTATGTAAGGCAGATGGCGATCGTCACTCGCGGTTCTGCGTTGGGCAAGGATCCAACGCCTGGTGCCCGAGGTAGTGATCGGTTTACAGAGATTGGTACACGTTACGTCACTGATTATTTTGGGAGTAGCGCCCGCCTTGCGCGCGGGGCTCGCGGCAAAGTATCGTTCGTATTCTGGGTCCTCGCGGTATTCGACTCCTAACACTGGATTGAGAGAGGAGGCGTGGAGGAGACGGTTTAATCTTCGAATTCAGTGTTTAAGTCCTGCTCGCCGCCCTTTCGGCATTTATCTTCATTTAGTTGGATATAACCAAGAAAAATACGCTTCAGTGGTCCCTATCGCCACGTTTTCACAGGGGTAGCGTGCCGCGCGTACAGCACTGCCACGAGCGTGGGTGTAGCGCAGGAAGAACTGGAGGTCAACTTGACGCGATGCGTTCCTGTTGCGATAGCGAGTGAGCGTGCCGCGCGTGCAGCACTGCCCCTCTTCACACGCTCGCAAACGATAGCGTGCCGCTCGTACAGCACTGCTTCGGATGCAAATGTGACGCAAAAGGAAGGCTTGAAATTGACATACTCTTATAGGTTACTCAATGAACTGATCCTGCGGCGGAGAATTGGCGTAGGATGTGTAGGATTAGTAGAAGAATTCATGAAATGCAGAAGCTCGATTTAAATGATAGTGTATTACAAAAGAGTTATACAGATTCTTATACAAAAGCTAAAGTTAGGTTACAAATGCACAAACTACAACTAAACCTTCGATGAATTTTAAGAGTAACCGTGCCTGGTCCTGTTTCAAGATGGCGCGGGGTGACGCTAAGGCCACGCGGTGACGCTACAGAATCAAGATGGCGCGGGGTGACGCTAAGGCCACGCGGTGACGCTACAGAATCAAGATGGCGCGAGATGACGCTACAGAGCGCGTGGTTACGCTTGAAACGTTACGCCACGTGGTGACGCTACAGAGCGCGCGATGATGCTTGAAACGCTACGCCACGTGGTGACGCTTGAAAGTACACGAGGTGATGCTGTCGAATATTACAATATGGAAATACACGAGGTTATGCTGCCGAATATTACAAGTGAGAAAATACCCAAAGTTATGCCGTCGAATATTACAATATGAAAATATACGAGGTTATGCTGCCGAATATTACAAGTGAGAAAATACCCAAAGTTATGCCGTCGAATATTACAATATGAAAATACACGAGGTTATGCTATCGAATGTTACAAGAGAGAAAATACACAAGGTTATACTAATACGCGTGAGTTTTGAGAGTTTGGATGTAGGAGGATATAGAAGATTTCGGATATAGGAGGATGTAATGCTTACTCTGAGCTGGAGAGTTGAGCTCACTTCCGGAGGATAACGGCGAGAATACTGACTACGTCCCTTGGGGTGCTCGCTCTTATATTTCCACTCGCTCGGTGGCGGGGGTGGTTGAGTGGAAGGGTTAAGTTATCGAGAGGGAGAAGGGTTGCGTCACTGGTCACCTCGATTTCCCTCCTTATATGGACATGTCTTCGGTTTTCCGTCCGTCAGGTAGTGGGGGTAGTTGAGTGGAAGGGTTGAGTTGTCGAGAGGAAAAGAAGGGTATTTCTCCATATTGACTTATTATCTATGATAACCTCTTATTTATATAGTGACATGGCAACCTATCGTCTATATGGTAACTTATTGTTCAAATGGTAACATGGTGACTTATCATCTATATGGTAACTTATCGTCTAAATGGTAACATGGTGACTTATCATCTACATGGTAACTTATCGTCTAAATGGTAACATGGTGACTTATCATCTACATGGTAACTTATCGTCTACATGGTAACATGGTAACTTATCATCCATATGGTAACTTATCGTCTAAATGGTAACATGGTAACTTATCATTTATATGGTAACTTATCGTCTAAATGGTAACATGGTAACTTATCATCCATATGGTAACTTATCGTCTAAATGGTAACATGGTAACTTATCATCCACATGGTAACTTATCGTCTATAGGGTAACTTATCGTCTGAATGAAGGTTTCAAATTTTCCGTGGGTGGATGTAACACCGCCCTTATATCATGCGCAATATGTTTAATCGCTAACTAAATAAACTCTTGCGCAATATAGCGCGTAAACTAACAAACAATACACTGCGCAATATGGCGTTTAAGGGGGTACTCTAGTCTAAAACACGCTTTTTTCGGGATTTTTTTACAAGAAACCAGTGAAAATTGTTAATATCAGCTTTTTATGTATATATTTTATTATCTTTAGAGAACATAAAAAATATTTTTTAAAGCTAAATTAATGAATATAAATATTAATTAAACCTTATAGAATACATGGTAAAAAAAACGGTGCCCATGATTGCGTCCATTCTGGTTATTTGAAACAAAAAATTCAAAAAGATTCTTAATTAGTATAAGTTTGGCTATAGCTGGAACTAGAATGGAATAAAAAAATAGAAAATTTAAAAAATAGCGGCACTTTGAAAATTTAGTATGAATTTTCTTATCTTTCGAAGGTTTCAAAATCGTAAAAAATTTTTTTTTTACTTAATTCTAGTTCCCGCTATAGCGGCACATCTGCTGAGGATGTACGCAAAAGCCGGACTTAATCGGTCAAATAGATCTTGAAATATCTTGGGCACCAGTTCAAAAAACATGGTTTTGAGAAAAACGCGATTAAAGTTTTGCGCACCGTTTATGAAGGATCTTTACTTACGAAGATTAATCTGCCAATCCAGGACCATACAGGGGACCTTCCTCATGCTCAAAGAAGTCCTGCTCAGCTGATTTCTCCTCCCTAGTAGCAATTCTGGCTTTCTTTGCAGCATCTGTCGATCGTTTCTCCGAACGGTCAATTTGGCTTTCATCTCGGGAATTTGCGTATATCTGTGCCTGTTGCCCAACAGTCACTCCCATTACAGACAAAGTTTTCAAAATAGAAATAAATCCTTCGTTAAAAATGATGACTGCTAAAAAAGTGGCGATTTCGACGGTTTTTGGTCCTGAGTGGATGTGTTTTGGAGCAAAAGTCCAAATCAATGAATTTAGTGATTCATTACTGTTTTGTGTTGCTGCTCCTAAACATCTTTCTAATAAATCATCAGATGATAAAGTTTTTTAAATAGGCCCCTCTTTCAAACTAAAATCCTACGAGACCTGTCATCGAGACAAAGCTATTGCTCGTCTCCCGCTGTGCTCGGCACTGCGCGCTGTAAGCCGCTCACTTTAAACCGCTACAACTTCGTCAATTTTATGAATTTAAGCAAATCCCTTTACAGACATATTTTTCATAACATATACTTTGAAAAAAATAAAAAAATTTTCGATTTTTTGAAATTTTTAGACTAGAGTACCCCTTAAATGAAACAAATTCTTGCTCAATATGGCGCGTAAATCAGAAATAATAAACCCTGCGCGAATGGCGCTTACATGCTATCAACTACATTTAACGTGCGCGACATGACGCTTAACCTTTATGGCTGTCGCACGATGTCCCCGCCCAGTAAACAAAAGGTCCTCTTTAAGTGCTCTTTAAGATAACTTTTGAAAGATAAAAGATGTCTTTTAAGATATCCAAAAGAGGACTTTTAGTGTAACTAAAAGATGTCCAATGTCCATCTCAAAAGTGGTCTTTCAGATATCCTAATGAGCACTTTTGAATTTTGAAACCTTTTTCGAAAGTTATCTAACAGTCAACATTAAGAGAACTAAAAGAGACCTCTAGGTTGTCCTTCATAGGTTATAGGTTAGGGTTAGGTTCAATTAATTTTTATAATTTTTTTAAAAAATTGAATAAAACAGGAAAAAATGAAACAAAATTAGAGTAAAAAATTGTATAAAACAGAAAAATGTATTCTGTTTCAAACAATTTTTTACTCTAATTTTGTTTCATTTTTTCCTGTTTTATTCAACTCTTGTTTATTAGCAAATTTAAAATAAACAGTCCATAAGTAAATACATTAATTTTATAGAATCTAAGATTTAATAGAACTTGTTAAATTTATAAACAAAACGTTTTAATAAAATAATTACGTAAAAGTCTTACGATTAATTATTGCATATCACATTTTGACAGTGAAGTAACATATTGATCGCGTTCAGAAGCACAACCGCTCATTCCTTTAGAACTAAAAATTTATGTCAATTATTCGATGCAAGAGCCCAGTGAGCGGTTATATACTTCTGAATGCGCCCATTGATAGAAGTACAAAATTGCAACTTAAAATATTATACTATCTAATGATCTAGATCTTTGTACTTTGTTAATATATGAACTTTTAATTTGGTTATTCTTTTTTTAACTTGATTATGCTTGGTTTAATAATCGTTGTTCTTGCTCATTTTCTTTTTGGCGATGTTCTTCATCCTTTCGAGCTTGTTCTTCTTTAAGCTTTATGCGGTCACCATATTTTTGCAGCCAAAGTTGTATCCGCTTTTTTACTATTTCATCAGTAATGGCATATTTTTTGGTAATGTAAACTAAAAATAAAATTTATATAAATAACATATAATTGTAGATATGTATATAAAGTTAAAAAATTATTTAAAAATAAAAATATGGGTGACTCACCACTTATTATTTCAGGAAAATTGCAATTTGAAATCTTGGACTTGCCAGCTTTTCTGATGGTCCAAGTACATTTGCCTGCCAACTCATCAGTCATAATTACCGACAAAATTCTTTTGATAGCTTTGTCGAAAGTATCTCCTCCAACAGCAACCATTTTTGCTTCCTGAAACATGATAAATTATTAAAATTTATAAATAAAACTATAATATAAATAGGTTAATTATTTTAAATAAATAATTTATTACAAATTGTGATCTCATTTGTCGGTGGAGAGGATTTACTAAGTTTTGGTCGAATAAAAGCAATTGTTCAACTTCTTTTATCGGTAACATTTGAAGTTGATCAAATGTCCCTGCTATTTGTTCATTTTGTGGATTATTGTTATTATTTTGTGGTCCATTTTTTATTATCAACAACAGATTATCCACTTTTTTAAGTAGCATTAAGAGTATTTCTCGGCAAGAAACTGTAATAAAATACTAAATTAGTTATATTTGTTTAATTGATTTTCATGTGTTCAATGGGATAAATTATAAATAACTTTATGGTTTTCTTAAACAATTTGTAAATTTGTCAATAGCAAGTTAATAAGTAGATTGTTCAAGAAGATTATACTAGTTTTTATTTATAAATATTACAATTATAATTTTTTTAAGAAACAGGTAATAAATTTTCAAATTTAATTATATATATTATATATTACAAACGTACTGTAAAAATGTCATGTTATATAGATTTGATACATATAAAATAAAAAATTGTAAATATTGTTTTCGTTAATAAATATATAAAACAAAATTTATGTAGAATAACAAATTTATAGAATTGATAGAGTTTACTTACAACAACAATGATCTATGTCGTGATTCAGTTGCTCAAAATGCAGTAAGCTCTCTGTTTCATTTTGATTATTATGAGGAACACGAAACTCTTCATTGTCATTGTCGTTTTCATTATTGTTATTGTCGTGATGCTCATTTTCACCATCAACGTTTTCATCTCCACGTTCATCAAATCTATCATTTTCTTCAATGTATTCTATATTGTGTCCGTCATCGCTTTGTAAAGAATTCTCAGCATCGTAAACATCCTCAGCACCAGAGAGTTCTTCTACTGATTCTTAAAGTACAACATTGGTGCCGATAAAAAAAGTATTTAAAAACAAATTCTATCATTACAAAATTGAGATGTGCCCTTTACCTGTTTCATTAGTCGGTACTGTATTATTCAGCACTTGCTGTTGATCATGAACAAACGGAATCTCTAGCAAATTCAATTGTTGACCATTAAGAACTATAGTGGAATAGTTTTCTTTTTGGATATCTGTACTCAAAAAGCCGGATGGTAGTCCTTGTACACTGAAAGCTATTTTTAAAATACAATTGGATTAAAGAGATATATATATATCTATCTAGGCATATATCTAAAGATAGACCTAGCTTACATTAGCTGTACACTATACACCTTTAATTTGACCTTACATTACATGTACACTATATGCACTTATAACTTGACATATTCCTTAAAATTTTTTTTCAAATTTTCGGATTTTATAGATATTTAACATTTATTAAAATCCTTTTGCAATACTAGAGAGTGATCTTGATTGTTGTTATCTAAATATAACTTTAAAATAAATAGATGTAAGTCATAAATTATTAATTCAATACTCGATTATTGTCTAACATCATTGTCAAAACAAAGATCTTTTAAAGCAAAAGAAAACATACAAATAAATTTATAAATAACATTCTACAGGTTTATGGGTAGTAAAATTGAACATATTTATATCAACAGATTATTTTGAATAGAAATCAAAGATGAAAAAATTGATTTGTTTAATTTTAAGGTGTGTATATATAATAAATCCTTATTATTGAAAATTGTAGATATACGTCGTCTGTCAACAACGGTCCATATTCTGAATCTTCTTTAATCAATAAAAGTGCCACTAAAATTGGATTTAGAAGGATTCTTATTAGCTGAAAAGATCTTTTAGAGGCATTTTTATCTATAAAAGACTATTCAGAACATAAGCCAATAACTTTTAGAAAGATTTATTTTACGTACCTTTTCCTTGAATTTGTTGATTTGCATGTAAGTCTGGAGTATTTGTTCTATCATTTAACAATTCTCTCTTGTTTAAAAGAATACTTCTCGAAAAATTGTTTTGGACTATATTGCTACCTGGTTTGTTCAATAAACAATTTGCTAACGCTCCTTTTCTGTCAGCAGGTAGAATTTTCGATGTACCAGTAGTTTTTACTAATGGAGCTTGAGTTACCTTATTTACATAAGTACCTGTTTCTGCAGGTCTTACTTTTCCACTGTTACCAGGTTCTGCAAGTAAACGTTAAGTATTAACTTTTAATAATACATTATTATAGGTTAGGTTACATGCAATGTTATACTACAATTACATTATTAGAACAAATATCAACA
This sequence comes from Temnothorax ravouxi, assembly GCA_030770255.1. Lineage (NCBI taxonomy): Eukaryota > Metazoa > Arthropoda > Insecta > Hymenoptera > Formicidae > Temnothorax > Temnothorax ravouxi. The sequence goes on from JASTWP010000502.1 coordinate 133,263, forward strand.
GTCACTTATTAAATTGATCAAAACTTACTAGTCCTTTTGAGATATTCTCTCACGCATGTACCTTCTGCACTTTTCCTTTTTGACATTGCTAATGATAGTTAATTATACACTTATGCGTATTTTATTAGTGCAAGATCAATTGCTCCGGTCACAGTGACAACAGTGCAATACCTGAAAAAGGTCTCAAAAATATGGATAGACAATTTATATTGTTTTTGTTTGTTAATTTACATAGACTTTGCAAAATTATTAAGATTTGAAAGATAAAACGAATATGTTTTTTTAAAGAGAATTTGTTCTACCAATACAGTATATATTTATATATTTATATTATTTATATATTTATCTTAATAATTATATATGTACCTTTATTTTTTAATATAATTGATAACGTTTCATGATTTTCTTCAAAATTGAAAAAAGTGTTATTAAATCAATTTGTAACTGGCGTTATGAGTATTTTATTTATTGTATAAAGGTCTGTGTCCACGATTGTACTAGAACTTGGTCCGGGAGACCTCGGACAGAGAAAGAATTGACTAATCGCAATGGTCAAATGGCCGAACTGTTCAAATGTGATTGATTAATTCTTTCTCCGTCCAAGATTTCGGACCAAGTTGTAACATCGTGGACACAGGCCTTAACACATTTATTTAAGAAACAATTATGTAGAATATGTAAATTATTAAAAATTATTAAAAAATTTAAGGTTGCAATAAATAAGAGGAAAAATATAAAAGTATCCACACGAAAAGATTCGAAATCCTTTTTTAAAAATAGCTTTAACGGGCCATACTTGAAGTTCATTAGAGAGAGTCTTTGCCTTGCATACATTTATTAAACGAGAATCTATTGGATAATTATCGATACTAACACAATCGATATACTTATGCCCAAGAATAACTGGTCTTTCATTAAAAAAACAGATATTTCTAATTATAATGACGCTTCTATCTGTGAGATAACAACAATTATTTGGTTTTGCGATTGTCAAAACAAAATTAGAAAATTCAATAGCCCTATGTGGTCTTGTATAGCCTTCAAGGAGTTGTTGTACGATGCTTTGTTTCAAAACTGGACGACCTTCAGGAATAGAATGATGTTTGACATTAGTCCCAAGTTGTGATTTCTCATTTATCCTATTCATAATCTGAGCTAAAACATACGAACCTTTCCTAACTAATTTTTTTATAACTTGTAAATGATTTTCAAAATCTATCACACTAAAACTATCTAATGGTCCAAATCGTAAAACATCGTCAGGAAGATGGATTAAATTGTGCACATTGTAAACTATATGCTGGTCTCCGTAAAAATTTTTCATACAATCTACATAATAAATTAATAAATCTTTAGCATACTGATTGTTTTTTATGCACTCATTTGCATCATATAGTATACGTAATGCACAATTTAAGACATTGAAGTGAAGCATTAATTCATTGGGTATGGTATTTTGAAATACAACTGGTGCTGTATACAAAATAGCCATTCGCAATTCAGTTGCTTTGAATCTATTTAACTCATTTAAAGTACGCGTTTTTCGTACAAATTCGCATGGTACCCATTCTTTAAAAGAAATGTATTGATCATTTATGTTTTTAATTCTTTTCAAAGCATCTTCACTTCTATTACCATATAGGTTTAACAAAAGCTTAAGATGTTTCTTTCCTACTCCTTCATCAAGCAAATGCATCGGATCAAGAGGAACTTGATTTGTCAAACTCATTCCAATACCTTCAAGAGGAGATAATAAATTTTCATACCCATTCGGAACATCTATCCTAAAATTATTATCAGTTCTTAAAGGTGAATCATTTTCCAAAAAGACTCGTCTATGCTGTACTGTTTTGCCTACTTGTATACATTTACCACACCTACTATTGTGTGGAGGAAAACACAAAATCTGATTCCTTGCAACTGTATCTGCAGCGAACAACTTAATAAACACCCTATACCGCTGATTATTAAAAATAAAGCCAGTATTACTTAATTCTAAATACTCCATAATTGTAGGCTGTAAAAATAAATTTACATCTTCTGGTTTACGATTGCCATGAAAAATACCTACTGCAAACGGATCACAAGTAGCATAAGGATAATTTACTATTTTTACAAGAATTGGCCATACTTGGCTCGAAGAACTTTTCGAAAGGGGCAAACCATCAATATTTAGATGTAGAGCGATGTCTTTTGGGATTTTATTTCGCTCAAAATATTTCAACTGATCGAGTAATCCTTTTTCCAAACCGTAATGTGAATACAAACCTAATCCAACAGAAGAAACTGTAGTTTTTTTTGGAGTATGCAAAAGAGTTCTTGCATCGCTAGGCAGATCATCATGTCCATATTTTTTTAAACCATGAAGCAAACTAGTAAGAGCATTCTGTCTAATTTGGTATGTTATAGCCCAATGATATAAAAATATCTTAAATCTGATTCTTTGTCTACATTATCTACTCTACAATCTGGACCTACATTGCTATTACCTAAATCAAAATGTTCAAACTCATCATCTGAGACATCAGAATCCCCATTACGGCTTGAAAAATCGCTATCTGAATCATCATTAACGAAACTGAAATCATCACTGTTAAAAGAATAATTATCAAGATCCTCACTACCCTCAGAAATTTGCACATTATTTACACAACTACTTTCATTTTCTGAAACTAAATTACTACAATAACTGCTAGGCTGAAGATTATCAAAACGAAAAACACGAGATAAATCTGCTTGAGGATTACTGTTTGAAGCTACTGATTCTAATACGGTATTTGATTTTAATCTATTTTTGCATAAAGTAATTCATTTATACTATTTTCAAAATATTTATCAAGACGTCTTTTTTTTTGTTTATCTGAAAGTTCTAAATATGGTTTTCTCTCCGACATTTTGAAAATATTAATGCCTACTACACTCAATTAAAATTTTAGGTTTATAACTTATTTATTATTAATTAAATCATATGGATAATTAAATGAATAAATATACTACCCAGGTAGCACAAACCGTTGTCCAAAAGTAGCAGCAAACATTAACACGTGTCCAAAGAAAAGTATCGGAAACGTGCGGTGAGAACGTTGTCAACACCCTATAAAACACGGAAGAGCAATAAAATTTTGAAAAACTACTTTGAGTAATTATATACAATCAAATTCACCTGACAATTAGTGCGCTCGCGCTGCTTATAGATGACTGAGGTTTCCGTTCTTAATGTTTAACTGTAAATTATAATTATAGTAAGATTTATAAAAAATGCTTATTAATTATTATAAAATTATAAGACATTAATATAAGTAGATTATTATAAGATTGGTAATTAATTATAAAAATTATTTTGTATTTGTACAGGTTAGAATGCATCAATGTGATTATATATATGCATGCACACCATACGCGATGATGCGTTAATAATTGAAGTAATTTACTAAAAAATGTATATACTTACCAAAATATTTATCAAGGGCACATATATGTATAATATATAAGAGCAAACGTTCATTAATAATATGCGAGAGCTGCTAGCTATTAAAAGTAGAGCATGCATATGGCATGCACATATGGCACAAAATCATCAAAAGCGCGCGCGGCGGGAAAACTGCATTTGTTAACCAACAAAAGTTCTCTAATCGATGTCTTATAGAGATTTCTTGAAGATAACTTACAAAAGATGTCTTTAAAAAGACTTTTTAATATCTCCAAAAAGTCATTTTGAAAAAGTGTTCTGAAAGTAATCTTTTTTTAACGATAACTTTAGATTGAATATAAAAGATATCAATTTGACAACTTCTCTAAGTGAAAAAAAAAGTCATCTTTCAAAGGTGCTCTGAAAGTTATCTCTTACATGCAAAGTATCAAAAAGATGTCAATTTTACAGCTTTAGGAAAATCTTAAAGAGCTCTTAAGAAAGATGAGTTTTAAGTCCTCCAAAAAGTCATCTGGTGTTTATTGGGCGGTGATCAGTTCTTCGTCTTCGTGGCCATCTTGTCCCTGCTCCCCGACAGACGTGATTCTTATGCACATCCTTGTGTGCTGAACCTCCACCGTAAGATCGTGCCTTCGGAGCACCACTGTTGGCCGGCCATCTTCCATTCGCGCTATTTTCAAGAGGACGGCCACCGGTATGGGCAATGGTGGCTATCGGCTGGTGATGACCGGGCCTCGCCCAGCCATCGGCTGCAAGGTTACATAGAGATATTAGAACAAGCACTAAATAAGAACGAAAACTTAATAGCAAACGTCACGAGACGAGTACAACAACGAGTAGCAAAGTTAGTACGCCGCGAAGAACTAGACGAGCACCTTCTAGTAGTAAGCACAATAACCGCAAAATTAGTGAGCGACGTAGAAGACACGTAGAATACCTCACGTTTGTAAACACTTGGAATTGATTTAAACTTGTATCGAGTAGCTTCTAAATACTTAAAATTAATTCTAACTTCAACCGGGTGGCTTTCTAAATTGTGACACCCTTGTGACACCCTTGTAGCACCCTTGTAGCACTGTAACATGTACCAGGTGGCTTCTAAATTATCAATATTGTTTTAAATAATACCGGGTGGCCTTGAAAATACTTAAAATTAAATCACAATATTAAAAATTAATTCTATCTTATACCGAGTGGCTTTTAAATACTTGGAATTAATTTCAACATGTACCAGGTGGCTTCTAAATTTCCAAAATCGCTTTTAATAAAACCGGGAAGTTTGTAAAACACTTGGAATTTATTCAAACTTATACCGAGTAGCTCTTAAAAACTTAAAATTAATTCTAACTTCAACCGGATGGCTTCTAAATTGTGGCACCCTTGTGGCACCCTTGTAGCACTGTAACATGTACCAGGTGGCTTCTAAATTATCAAAATCGCTTTAATAATAATACAGGGTGGCTTGAAAATACTTGCAATTAAATCAAAATATTCAAATTAATTAACTTACAATTGGGCGGCTTCTAAATTATGGCATTCTTGTGGCACGCTTGTAGCACTGTTAACATGTACCAAATGGCTTCTTAATTATCAAAATTGCTTTAAATAATACCGGGGTGGCTTGAAAATACTTGGATTTAAATCAAAATATTTAAACATTAATTCAATTTTAGTACTAGGTGGCTTTTAAATACTTGGAATTAATTCCAACATGTACCAGGTTGCTTCTAAATTCCCAAAATCGCTTTTAATAAACCGAGATAGTTTGTAAATACTTGGAATTGATTCAAACTTGTACCGAGTAGCTTCTAAATACTTAAATTAATTCTATTGTGGCACCCTTGTAGCACCGTAACATGTACCAGATGGCTTCTAAATTAACAAAATTGCTTAAATAATACCAAGTGGCTTAAAATACTTGGAATTTATATGTATATCCGTTTTATTGTGTATTCCTGTAGGGTTTACAAGGCGTTTTTTACGAGGAACGTTCCTAAACCTCCTTAACAACTAACCACCTTTTACCACATACTGTTTATCAACAACAAATTTTACAAAAAAGGATCAAACCCCCTCGTTTCTTTTCTGGCCTTATGCGACCTCACAATAAATCTTTTTCTCTTCCCTTAGTCCTTCCATCTTCTTTCGCCTCTCCGTTCGCCTCCTTCCGCATTATCCTGTCGCTGTTCTTCCTTCCTGTCTACTTCCTGTCCTGGATCTGTTGCTCATCATCCGTGCCCATGAGGAATTTGTCCTCTATCTCTTTCGAAAATCATCTTTCTTCTCCGTCATCTTCACACTTCTGTTCTCCTCCGACACCCTCTTCTTCCTGCTCTCCTCCACCCTCTCTATCTACTCTCTCCTCCCACTCCGCTCTCTTTCTTATCCTCTCCTCCCACCGACCTGTCCTCGTCTATCTTTACCCTTAACCTACTTCCCGCTTCCTTTCTTGCCTCTAGCACCCTCAACTTTTTTTCTCATTTTACCCAGCCATAACCAACAACGTTACATAATCTTCCCTCGACTCTACCACACCTCACCAACTCTTACTTCCGCCTTCACCCTCAGGCCCTCCTCAAAAAACTCCCTCACCTTCTCCAAGCTCCGATTCCTCTCCTACCCACCTCTCCTTCTCGATCCTTATTATAACATTCCTCCTCCTTGTTTCCTCTTCGCTGTTCTCATCCTCTCTACCCACCATTTCCTGTTGCGTGGTATCTTCCACCACTCTCACCTCTTGCGCCACATCCTTCATCGCCCAGTTCGCCGCCATTCCTAACCTCTCTCACTGCTCTCTTCTTAAACAAGTTTCTGCCGTTCCGCTGCATCTATTGCCTCGCCTCCATTTACTCCTCTTCTTTTCCACATTCCTGCACGCCTCCGATTTCTCCCATCTCCAACTCTCCTCTCTTAATCCTTTTTTCAACACACTTTTTCTCTTTTTCACGCTCCACTGTTCCCCCAGCCGAGGGTTACGGGAAACCTCGAATTAAATCTAAATATTTAAACATTAACTTCTATCTGTACAAAGTTACCTTTCTTAAAAAAGGTAAAGAAAGGCGCCAAATACACGCATAGTATTGTATATGTATGTTGTTACCTAAAAAAACAGTGGTAGTATGTATACCTAATATATTATACTTAAAAAAACCTAAGCAGTAGTATTTTATTTCCAAAAAATTTATAACTCAAATGATACACGTACCTCACAAAATTACGTTACCTTATCAAAGATAAGTAAGCGCGCTTCAAGTGATCTATTACAATTAATTACAAAAAAGAAAATAATATTTTTTTTAAATTACAGCGCCAATTACAGAGAGAACATATATTTTTCGAGATACAAAGATTACGTCTACTCTTGTAACTTAGGTTTTTTCGAGGTATAATATTACCACTTTTTCGAGTTTAAATGCAAAGTTTATTTTTATAAAATAAATGATTGAATCATGAAGAATTACAAAGGTAACAGTACAAAATACAAATATTTATTAAATATTTAAACCCAACAAGGAAATACAAGATATTAAATACAAAGTTTATATATGTATTTTAAAAGATTTAATTGCATCGCAAAGAATTACAGAGGTAACAGTACAAAATAAAAAATATGCAGTAGTATGCTTAGGTTTTTTCGAGTACAAAGATTACGTCTACTGTCATGTCTCACGGCACATCCAGCGCTATATTCCAACTGCACAAAATTTTTTTTTTTATCCTTGTTGCACAGCACCTGAAAATAACATTAAATTATAATACTCTCTTTAATTTAACTGTCACATCACTCAATTGACGCAAGTACGCGTTCTTAAACCAACAGATACTAGCTTAGAGAAAATGGCCGCCTAAGGGCACTTTTCAAGCTTAAGCCCCATTTTCATGAATTACACTATAAACTTTTAGACAATCGGCTGTTAAAATTCCTAAAATCACTAAAATTAATCGTAAATGGATATTTGTTATAATATAGGTTATATGAGACCATATAAATTCAGTTGACACACGGATCTAACAAAAATAAATGTATGTCCATAAGAATGAACTAAGAAAATTAAAATAAAATTATAAATAAATCAATTAAAAGCAAACCATCTATAAGAATATAACTTTTGTGCCTGAAAGAACATTATTGCGTTAAAATAATAATTACCTTATTACCATATTTTAAGACTAATTGTTAATAAACAATTATAAATAAATTATTAACCACGTCAACAAAAATTCTTAATTTATACTCTAATCGTATACAACAATTTTTATATAAAAACCTTGTCACTTGATATAATAAAAAAATATAAAATTTTAAAAAAACATTACAGGATATGTTGGCAATTTTAGTCATTTTTGTGATTTATTCGAAACCCTGATCTGATGAGATTAATCCAATAACGGATTCATGTTCGGCGCGAACATAAATGCATTAAAGATAGCTAGTGAAATATTCAGTACAAACAACTTTTTTTTTGTGTGACAGTGCAAATAAATTTTATGAAAGAGCGGAAAAAGTTTTGTCCTAATCCCTTTATATAAAATCTTGTCTGTATAAAATACAAATTTTGACCGCACACAACGACTCTACATCAGCACACTTACAAAAACAATAATAACTTTATTCTTGCAATTAATTATTATGTACAAAATATTTATGACAATAAGATAAACTGATACATAAAAAGATTATCCTATTATAGAATATAGAATCAGAATCACATAATCAAGAAAAACCTAACAATATTAATGTGTGAATTAAAGGGTCCCAAAATGTTTAACAAATAATTTGTTATTAAATAAACATATAATTAATATACTTTAGTAAAAATCTACAATATATTCCCTACACACTGCTATTAGTTCCTAACCGTTTCCAAGATATAAA